>ML782696.1:491725-505082 GCA_009831015.1 Picea engelmannii | reverse complement strand
ACATATATCTTCAATGGGTCCAGGGGGGTGGTACCACATTTTGGATCCATCCCTAGCAGGGGCTTGGGTGCAAAACTCCCAAAGAGAATTTTTTGGAAAAATTGCCTTGTAAAATATTGTAATTTTGTAGTTAGTCTGGACTGTTCATTATAAGATAGCAGATCTGGCGATAGAAGTTATGTTAGGTTTTTCTCCCAAGAATTAAATCCATTTTTGTATGAGGTAATTGTATTGCAGTTGAATGTGTCTGAATACTATATTATGAGAGATGAGTATATGAGATAAAGAAGAGGAATTTATAGTGAGAGTGATATAGGTTGTATCCCTTCATTTGTTGGATAAAATAAAGAAAGGACTAGAAATTTCTCTAGTATACGTAGCTCATATTGGCTTAACCATGTGTATCTGTGTCTCCATTGCATTGGGTATATTTTGTGTATCTATGTTTTATTGTGTGCCAATTCGAGTTTTGCTAATGCGCATCGGTCCAAGTTTTGTGATGTGCACCATAAATCTGTTGGACACACTAATCACACTGAGATGGGGGGTGAATCAGTGTGAGGGATATTTTTACACTTCTCAAAAAAATTTAGTTAACAATCACCATTCACAAAATCATTACTTATTAATCCCATTCATACTTAGTTGCTTGCATGTAAATATCTCAATTACATACATTAACAATAAAGAGCTATGCACCATCACAATAAAAAACAAAAGGAACACCATATATATAAAGAGAGAGAGAGAGAGAGAGAGAGAGAGAGAGAGAGAGAGAGAGAGCACCAACTCCAAAAGAGAACCCACTCTCAATGCAAGACCCATCCTGCGTATCTCAACACCAACTGAGATATGAGGAATATAACCGTCAAGTACAAGACCCAACTTGTAGACATAAAAAAATCTGTTAAATTCTATCTGTTGATTAAGGTTGGTTGTCATTGATGTCAACCCTTGAATAAATCCACGTAGCACAAAGGTTGGGTAATGGACCCAAGAGTGTTTGATGTAAATATGAATTGTTATTGTCTTGTCATGGTTGATGATAAGTAGAAATGGATGAACTCCAAAGTGGTCCCCTTATGGTGAGATCCCTCATGGGAAGACGCTTTGTGGATTGAGTTATCCTAGAAGTATGGTTAGAGAACCCATGATTATTTGTGGAATAATGATATGAAGGTCAGTGAATTTGTAATTGAAACTATCCTAGATGGATAGTTCTTGTCATGCCATTTCTGGTGGTATTTGGAACGTCACATAACTCCTTACGATTAGAGAGTTATGTCCATGAGAAGTTGGAGAACCAAGGTTTGGGTAATGGACCCAAGTTTGTTTGATGGATAATGGTATGAGTTTTTATATATTTTCAAGTAATACTATTCTATATGGATGGTACATGTCATTCCATTTCTGGTGGTATGTGGAATGTTACATAACTCCTCACCATTTTCGCAATAACTATTTTTATATATTGATTCAGACCATGAAATTGCTATGCCATTGAGCAAACATATCCAAGTATCTGTGGTAAAAAATTCATCTTGTGGGTCGTTGTATTTTTGGAGCTACACTCCTTGGAAAATAGGGTTTGTCGCTAGTCCTGAAACTAGTCAAAAACAAGTATTTTGGGTAAAAACATCATAACTTATTCTTACTAGATCCAAATTCAATAAGAAAAAATATGCTGGTTAGAGTACAATTTTTAGTATTCTTTGTAACTTTTTTAGATCGATTCAACAAATATTTTGTGCGAGGCACGCTCTAGAAGTTCGCTCTCTAGAATAAGTCAGAATTCAACAAAGTATGTCATTTTTGCTATAACTACTTTTATGAGAGTTTCCAAGTAGTGAAACCTGGAGGAATTTCATGAAACACACTAAAGAACATTGTATATCAGTTTTGGATCTTTATTCATTACAGGTACAAAGTTATGATTATTTTAGGTTAGGGTTGTTTACTAATCCAAAACTAGTCATGTGAGACTAAATAAAAGTTTGATGTAAACGCTATTCTCTTGTTGTTTAAATTTAAGGAAGGTTTGAAGGTATGTGATCATATACACCAGGTCTATTACAGATTTATAAATCATATTTGGATGATGAAACTGATGAGGGATTTTGGTTGAGGTACAAGTTGGGTACATGGTTGAGACAAGCAGTTGATGAGTTGGCACATACATGAGTTGTATAGTTGATGATGTTGGTACATATTAATGAGTCATAATTGATGATTAGTTGACACATGATTGGTACATGGTTGGTTGCACTTTTTTATGGTACAGGTTGATTACAGATTGTTTGGTACAGGTTGGTGCATGCTTGATGCACTTGTTTATGGTACAGGTTGGTGCATGGCTGATGCACTTGTTCATGGTATAGGTTGAGTTATAGGTTGATATGGTTGATGCATGGTTTAGGTTTATTGGTACAGTTTTATAGCGGTATATCTTACAATGATAGTGGTTCCATCATTCTACTTCTACTTCAAGGTGGTTGGACGGGGCAAGGACAGGTGGTTGTAGCCACCTTCGAATTGTAGCCGGAGAACATAGGGAGTTGTAGCCTCCTTCTGGTTGTAGCCAGAGAATTGGGGAGTTGGATCTTCCCTCAGGTTGTAGCCTGAGAAACTAGGGGGTTGGAGCCTCCTTCCAGTTGCAGCTAGAAAACAAAGGAATTTGGTGCTTCCAATGAATGTAATTCTTCAAGACATATAAGAAAAAGCATTTCGTGTTTTTCTCCATATTTGGGTTTCCACATAAAACATTGGTCTACTGTGTATGTGTGTGATTGTTCATTTCTTATTTCTCATTATTGGATAATAATTCTACATTGATATAACACTTGGATTATTTGCAGAAAAAGGATTATAATTACGATATTATTGAATCACCCCCCTCTCAGTAATCCAACAATTGGTATCAGAGCAGGTTCCTTCATAAATCAATTTAACCATTGAAAGGTAGATCATGGAGAGTACCAACTTGTATAAAAATGGAATACACAGGCACAGGGATTTCAAGTTTGGCAATCAATTGTAGATGGATACACAACACCAGCAGTGAAACTTGGTGAGAATAATTCCGAAGCCAAAAAATCACTTTTGAATTCTCTCAGTGATACAGTATTCACCAAATTTGCACATTGTAAATCCACTAAAGATATTTGGGACAAGCTTCGAAATATTTATGAAGGAGAAACAAAATTCAAAGAAGCAAAGCTTCAAACTTATAGAGGTCAGTTCAAACAACTAAAAATGAAGGAAGATGAGAATATTGCAGCCTACTTCTTACGAGTCGATGAAACAATGAATGCAATCATAGGATTAGGAGAAGAAATCGAAGAATATGTAATTGTTCAAAAGTTACTAAGATCTCTTCCTATGAGATTTAACCCTAAGATATCATCACTAGAAGAAATATCGGATCTAAACTCAATCAACATGGACGATCTCCATGGAATCTTCACAGCATATGAAATGAGAACTGAACATGAAAATCTAGATGTAAAAGAAGTAGCCTTCAAAGGATCCAAAAGATCAAAGCAAAAGAAAAAGGAACAAGAAGAATATAGCAGCAGTAGTGACGTCTCAGAAGATGATCAAGAAGTGGCCAACTTCGTCAAAAGACTGAACAAAGGAACCGACAATAGGTATAGAGGTAAGCTTCCTTTAATTTGTTTTAATTGTGATGGTATTGGTCATTTTTCTAACAAAAGTCCTCATAATAAAAGGAGAAATGATGAAGGTTACTCAAAAGGCAAATACACATATAAAGACAAAAGAACTACAAAGAAAATTTTCAAGAAAAGCTTATGCACCAAAGAAGACATCTCATCATCAGATGAAGATGAAGTCAGTGACAGTGAGATGGGAAGAGTTCTATTCATGGAAGTAAAAGATGCTGACAAAGAAGACTCTGAAAAAGAACATGAAGAATTTGAAGAATAAATTGAAGAAATAGAAGTTGACTATCGAGAAGAATTGATGTGTGCCATAGAAGTTATCAGAAGAGAAAAGAAGAAAAACAAGAAACTACAAGGAGAACTAGACAAGAAAAAGGATACTCGAGAACTAGAACAAATGATCACAAAATTGAAGGTTCAAATAGAAGAAGATAAAATAATTGATGAAGCACTCAAAGAAAAGATAGAAGAAAAGGGCAGGATCATTGGAAACTTGGAAGCAAAAATTATCGCACTAAGAAAGGATCTTTAAAATAAAAATATGCAGAATAGCTCAAAATTTCTGGATGACATTATCAGTAGTCAAAAATCTCATCTTGACAAGTCCATACTTGGATACAATCAGGCAGAAAAGGGATCAAGCTCCAAAACAACATAGCAAGAAAAATATCCAAAAATTTATGCAGAAACAATCAAAGGGGATAGGAATATATACAAGGAATATTACAGGGACACTTCTCCACCAAGAAGGTTTAGATTTCAAAATCAACAACAGACATATAGGCCTCAAGAAGAAGAAGGATTCATAAGAGCACCTCCTTTCAAAATATATTCAACTCGCAGGTATCAAACTACATTTTTTGGTTTATGTTATGCATGTAATAATTTTGGACATAAAGTTGTGAATTGCAGAGCTAAAAATAGGAACAATAAAAACTTTGAGAGTCATACACAAAGGGGTTATTCAAGAAGACCTAGTGAAACACAGAGAAGAAGTTACAATAGGTTTGAATATTTGAGCACTGAAGTGGAATGTTACAAATGTAAAAATTTTAGACACGTGGTCAAAGATTGCAGAATGACAGTCATTCCTAAAGAACCTCTACAGAATAACAACAGTCACAGACAGGAACCTTAGAAAATGACATGGATAAGAAAGAAAGATCAATATACCAATGAGGAATGAACAATTTCTCTAATAGATAAGCAGAAGAAACGTGGTTGGTATGTTGACAGTGGATGTTCAAAACACATGACAGGTTGTAGAGACAAGTTTCTTACATTATGAAAGGAAAGAGATGGATCATTCTCCTTTGGAAATGATAATTCAGCCAAAATCATTGGAAAAAGCACAGTCCAAATTGGGAACAAAAATGAAAAGGCAGAAAATGTTCTACTAGTAGAAGATATGAAATGTAATATTCTAAGTGTGAGTCAAATGTGTGACCAAGGTCATAAAGCTACTTTCGATTCACAAAACTGTGAGATAAGAAAATAAGGTTGAGGGAAATTGGTCGCTACAGCTACAAGAACTTCAAGCAACATATATGTGTTGAGTGAAATTGGAAATGAAAAGTGTTTTCTAGGAAAGGAAGATGAAAGTTGGTTATGGCACAGAAGAATGGGGCACACACATTTTGATAACCTTTTCAAAGTCAGCAAAAGAGAAGCATTCAGATAAATATCCCAGATCACGAAACCAACCAACACTTTATGCAAGCATTGTCAACAAGGAAAGCAAACAAAGACCGGGTTTAAATGAAAGGAATATTCAATGACAAGACCACTAGAAATTGTGCATACTGATCTAGTTGGACCAACTAAAACAAAGGACTTAAAAGGTGAGAAATACTTCATGTTATTAATTGATGATTATACAAGAATGACTACAATTTTCTTTCTCAAGAATAAGTCAAAAGCTTTTGAGAACTTCAAGATATACAAGGAAATGGTTGAAAATGAAATGGATTCAAAAATCAAATGCTTGAGATTTGATAATGGAGGAGAGTTCACCTCAAAGGAATTTATGGATTACGGCAGCAATCATGGAATAAAAAGTCAATTCTTTGCTGCTAGGACACCTCAATAGAATGGAGTTGTTGAAAGAAAGAACAGGACAGTACAGAAAATGGCTCGAACAATGTTAATGGATTCGAAATTGACAGATATTTTTTGGACACAGGAAGTGCATACAAAAGTTCACATTCAAAACAGAGTAATGCTCAGAAACAACACTAACAAAACTCCTTACGAACTATGGAAAGGAAGACCAACAAATGTCAAGCACTTCAGAGTTTTTGGAAGCAAATGCTATATCAAAAGAGAAGATGGAGGAATGAGAAATTTTGACTCTCGTGTGGATAAAGGAGTACTTGTTGGTTACTCAAGTACAAGGAAAGCATACAAGTGTTATAATCTAAGATTGAACAAAGTTGTGGAAAGCATCAACATAACAATTGATGAAACAAGCAGACCAAAATCAAAGGAAGAAAATGAATCAATGAAACAACCCTTAGAAGAAGAAGATGAAGATGAAGAGAATCCGACATAAGAAGAAGAGAAAGTTCAACAAGTGTCTCCAAAGACACCCAGTAAACGATTACAGAAGAATCATCCTTCAAATCAGATTATCAGAAACAAATATGCAGGAGTTGAGACTAGAAGAAGAATTCATTCACCAGAATAAACACACCTAGCACTCTTATATACAATTGAACCAAACTGTTTTGAAGAAGCCAACAATGATGAATCTTGGAATAAGGCCGTGGGTGAAGAATTGGATCAAATAGAGAAAAATGACACTTGGGAATTGGTTCCAAGACCAAAGAATAAGAATTTGATCGACACAAAGTGGGTCTTCAGGAATAAATTGAATGAATATGGACAGGTTACAAGGAACAAATCTAGATTGGTATGTAAAGGATATGCACAGTTTGAAGGAATCGACTTTGAAAAGACATTTGCCCCAGTTGCCAGAATGGAAGAAATCCGTTTGATTTTAGCTTATGCATGCTCCAAAAATATTAAAATGTATCAAATGGACGTAAAATTAGCTTTTATGAATGGGGAACTTCAAGAAGAAGTCTACATTGAACAACCATACAGATTTTAGTTGTCAGAAAATGCAGATTATGTGTGTAAATTAAAGAAGGCCTTGCATGGTCTGAAACAGGCTCCTAGAGCATGGTACTCTAGACTGGATAAGTATCTGCAGCAAGCAGGGTTCAGAAAAGGAAGTGCAAACATCAACCTCTACATCAAGGTAAGTCAAGGTAATATTTTATTAATTGAAGTTTATGTTGATGATATTATTTTTGGTAGTGATGATAACAGGTTAAGCCAGAAATTTGCAAAAGATATGCAGAATGAATTTGAAATGTCGTTATTTGGAGAACTATCCTTCTTTCTGGGACTTCAGATACACCAAAGAAACCAATGAATTTTTATTTCTCAAACCAAGTATATTAGAGAAATGATAAAAAGGTTTGGTATGGAATATTGCAAACTGGTTATCACTCCCATGCAAACCCGTTACAAGTTGAGCAAAGATGATGATTCGAAGTCTACAGATCAGAGGCAATATAGGTCAATGATTGGCATCCTACTATATGTGACATCATCCAGACCAAATGTAATGCAGGTAGTTGGACATGTGGCACAATTTCAAGAAGCACCAAAGAAATCACATGTATTAGCAGTGAAGAGGATTTTCAGATATCTCAAAGGAACAAGAGAGTTTGGATTATGGTATCCAAAAGAAAAGGATTTATCACTTATTGCCTACACAGATGCAAATTGGGCAGGTTGTATTGATTACCAATGAAGAACCAGTGAAGCAGCATTCTACTTGGGTGAGTTTTTAGTATCATGGCTAAGCAAGAAACAATCATCAGTATCCTTATCTACATCTGAGGCAGAGTACATTGCAGCAGCATCATGGTGTACACAGGTTATTTGGATGAAACAAACTCTAACATATGTACAGGTTGAGTATAATGAGCCCATTCCAATCTATTGTGATAATACAAGCGCCATCAGTATCTCAAAGAATCTGGTGATGCACTCCAAGATGAAGCACATTCCAATCAAGTATCACTTTTTACGGGAACATGTTGCAGAAAAGAACATCAGAGTTGAGTATCTGGGCACAAAAGAACAAGTGTAAGACATCTTTACAAAACCACTTCCACAGGAAGCCTTTGAGTATCTTCATCAGAGACTCGAAGTTATTTCTACTCCAAAATGAATGTTTTTGAATGCTTATCTTATATGTATTAGATGTAAATGAGGAAGCACCATAAGAAGACAGTTCATTCAGGGGGAGAAGCCCTGGATGGAAAGATAACTTTGTCATTGATGACAAAGGGGGAGAGATTTATCAAATGTAGAGGACAAAGGCATGGTTCCAGGGGGATCATATTTATCATGTGCAGAGGATAGAGGCATGGTTAAAGGGGGGAGCATGAGTGATATGATTTCAGTATTGCATCAGAGTGTTTCCATCAATTCCAAAGGGGGAGATTGTTGTTTAAGGTTGGTTGTCATTAATGTCAACCCTTGAAGAACGACCAGTAGCAAAAAGGTTGGGTAATGGACCAAAGATTGTTTGATGTAAATATGACTCATTATTGTCTTTTCATGTTTTATAATAAGTAGAAATGGATGAACTCCAAAGTGGTCCCCTTATGGTGAAATCCCTCACAGGAAGACGCTTTGCGAATTGAGTTATCCTAGAAATATGGTTAGAGAAACCATGATTATTTATGGAATAATGAGATGAATTTCAGTGAATTTGTCATTTCAAATTATCCTAGATGGATATTTGTTATCATGGAATTTCTGGTGGTATGTGGAACGTCACATAACTCCTCATGGTTAGAGATTTATGGCCATGAGAAGTTGGAGAACCCAGGTTTGGGTAATGGACCCAAGTTTGTTTGATGTATAATGGTATGATTTTTGATATATTTTCCGTTAATACTATTCTATATGGATGGTACATGTCATTCCATTTCTGGTGGTATGTGGAACATCACATAACTCCTTACGGTTTGAGAGTTATGGCCTTACGAAGTTGGAGGACCCTCTTATGTCATCTAGAAGCCCCAAAAGGTCAATGTAGTCAAAGAGGTTTAAGAGATTTTAGAAGGTAAATAATAAAGTGAATTGATGACTTCACTATAATTCAAAGTGAATACGAAATAAATTATTTAAATAATAAATTTAATGGAGAAATTAGAAGTGGGTTAACCCTAAAATAAGGAAAGTGGGCAAAGTGACCTAGAAGATGTTTTTATGGAAGCTACTTTGAGAGTATAAATAAGATGCAAGGCTCTCTCATTTTATACAAAATTGAGAATATTGAATTCCTATAGGTTTCTAAGGTAACTAAAGGATATCTAAGCTGAATTTCTGAGGGAAGGTGAAGAAAAGAAGGCCAGAATTCAAGGAAGGATAAATTATTTTGATGATGTTTTCTAAGGTATGTTATTTACAGGTCATCTCACCATTTTCGCAATGAATTTTATTCTAGAATGATTTAGACCATGAAATTATTATTCCATTGAGTAAACATATCCAAGTATCCGTGGTAAAAATTTTATCTTGTGGGTCGTTGTATTTTTGGAGTTACACTTCATGGAAAATAGGGTTTGTGGCTAGTCTTGAAACTAGTCAAAAACAGGTGTTTCACGTAAAAATGTCATAACTTCTTCATAATAGATCCAAATTCAGTAATACAAAATGTGTTGGTTAGAGTATCATATGTAGTATGTTTTGTAACAATTTCAGATTGATTCAATAAATATTCTGTGTGGGGCATGCTCTACAAGGTCTCGCTCTAGAATAAGACATAATTCAACAAGGTATGCCATTTTTGCTATAACTACTTTTTTGAGAGGTTCCAAGTAGTGAAACCTGGAGTAATTTCATAAAATACATTAAAGAACATTTTGTATCAGTTTCATATATTTATTCATTACAGGTATAAAGTTATGATTATTTTAAGTTAGGGTTGTTGACTAATCCAAAACTAGTCATGTGAGACTAAAGAAAAGTTTGATGTAAATGATAGTCTCTTGTTGTTTAAAGTTAAGGAAGGTTTGCAGGTATGTGATCATATACACCAGGTCTATTACATAGTTATAAATCATATTTGGATGATGAAAATGATGAGGATTTTTGGCTTAGGTACAAGTTGGGTACATGGTTGAGACAAGTAGTTGATCAGTTGGCACATACATGATGTGTATAGTTGATGATGTTGGTACATATTGATGATTCATAGTTAATGAGTAGTTGAAAAATGATTGGTACATACTTGGTACATGGTTGGTTTCACTTGTTTATAGTACACGTTGATTACAAGTTGATGCATGGTTGATGCACTTGTTTATGGTACAGGTTGGGGTACAGGTTGATGCATGTTTGATGCATGGTTCAGGTTTATTGGTATAGGTTTACAGTGGTATATCTCACAGTGATAGTGGTTCCATAATTCTACTTATACTTCATTGTGGTTGGACGGGGAAAGGACAGGTGGTTGTAGCCACCTTACAGTTGTATCTGGAGAACATAGGGGGTTGTAGCCTCCTTCTGGTTGTAGCCAGAGAATTGGGGAGTTAGAGCTTCCCTCAGGTTGTATCCAGAGAAACTAGGGGGTTGGAGCCTCCTTCCAGTTGTAGCTAGAAAACAAAGGAAGTTAGTTCTTCCAATGAATGTAATTCTTAAAGACATATAAGAAAAAGAATTATGTGGTTTTCTCCCGATTTGGGTTTCCACACAAAACATTGGTGTACTGTGTATGTGTGTGATTGTTCATTTCTTATTGCTCATTATTGGATAATAATTCTACATTGATATAACACTTGGATTATTTAAAAAAAAAGGATTATAATTACACTATTATTGATTCACCCCCCCCTTTCAGTAATCCAATAGTACCAACAGTCTATACCAACACAAGTGAATCAACTATGCACAACCTATCACCTCAACCTGTCTCATCAATATCATCATCCAAATATGATCTATAACTCTATAACATAGCTAATGTATATGATCACATGCCTTCAAACCTTCCTTAACTTTAACAACAAGAGACTAGCATTTTCATCAAACTTTATTTTAGTCTCACATGACTAATTTTGGATTAGTCAACAACCCTAACTTGCAATAATAATAACTATGTACCTGTAATGAATAAAGGTATGAAAATGGTACAAAATGTTCTTTAGTGTCTTCTCTATAATGCCTCTAGGTTTCACCACTTGGAACCTCCCAGAGAAGGAGTTATAGCAAAAATGGCATACCTTGCTAAATTATGGTTTATTCTAGAGAGTGAACTTGTAGAGAATTCCCCACATGAAATTTTTATTGTATGGATCTAAAAATGGTACACAACATACTACATATGATACTTGAACAAATACATTTGGTATTACTAAATTTGGATCTGTTATGAATAAGTTATGATGTTTTTACTCGAAACACCTGTTTTAGACTAGTTTCAAGACTAGCCACAAGCCATATTTTCCATGGAGCGTAACTCCAAAAATAAAATGAACCATAGGCTAAAATTTTTATCACAGATACTTGGATATGTTTTCTCAACATCCTCCATATTTCTCTATATATATCATTCTAGAAAAATAGTTATTGCAGAAATGGTGAGATGACCTGTAAATAACATACCTTAGAAAGCATCATCAAAATACTTTATCCTCCCTTAAATTTTGGCCTTCTATACTTCACCTTCCCTCTGAAATTCACCTTAGATCTCCTTTGATTACCTCATTCACTTGTATATATTCAATATGCTCAATGGATATAAATGGGAGACCCTTGCTCTCTTATTTATACTCTCCAAGTAGCTTCCTCTAGAAGTATCCACTTAACCACTTTGTCCACTTAGCCACTTTATCCACAAATAGTAAACTCTACAATTATAGTTGCAACTAATTTATTTTTAATTGTTTTCTTGTTGAAACCACTTAACCCATGACTAACCACTTTGAGTGGTCAACCTATTCTAGGAGCTTCTAGAATAATTTGACTTATTTGACCTTCTAGAGGCTTCTAGATAACTCATGAGAGTTCTCCAACTTCACATGGTAATAGCTCTCTAACCGCGAGGAGTTATGTGACGTTCCACATATCACCAGAAACAACATGACATATACTATCCATATGGAATAGTTCTCCTGTAAATTCACTAATATTCATTACATAATTCCATAATCAAACTTGGGTTCCCTAACCACATTTTTGGGATACCTAACCATTTGGACTTCACAAAGTGTCTTTCCATGAGGGATTTCACCATAAGGGGACAACTTTGAGAACTTTATCCAAGAGCATATTCCTATGGGGAATTTCACCATAAGGGGATCACTTTGGAGTTTATCAACCATGACAAGACAATAATGATCAACCTTTACATCATCTCGTCTATACATAAATCCATGACAATACATCACTATGACACCACTTGACATATTTTACATCAATTACATCTATGACAACATAGGCCATCAATCAATACATCAATGATACTATGAAAATACATCAACTCTTTGACATCAATCATTTGAAATCAATGACAACATAATGCAACAATCTCTCCCTTTGGCATTGATGGCAATACCAACATTGATGTCAACACCAATCATTGATTGCAACATGTAGACATGGAATTTCTCTTCATCAATAGTCATCTCAATAACATCAATGTGACTATCTCTCCCCCTTTGACATTAATGGAAAAGGGTAGTTCTATCCTTGGGGTTGCTCCCCCTGCTTGAACTCTCCTTGGGGTTGCTCCCCTTATCTGGATGCCTTTGAGATTCCTCTAAATAATATCTCCCCTTTTGAACAAGGGATATCACTCTGATGTAATGTTGAATACATATCTCTCATTCTCCCTCTCTGACCATCGTTCCCCTTGGAAACATGCCCATGTGCTCTCTCTCCAAGCATCTATCTCTTTATCCTGCTTCTGATAAATCTCTCCTCTTGGAATCATGGGAAGAAGAATCACTCCCCCTGTGGGTATGCCTCCCCCTATATTCTCTGCAAGATGAAAAATATGCTACCACTGCAATCTGCTTTTTTTGCAAATGCTACTTCTCAACAGAAACATAGATCAACTGCTCAACAATGATATGTTCTTCCTATGACGATCCTAGGACCTTTCCATTCATAAATGTGTGCCATACCATACATAATGAAGCAAAATATGTGTCAACAATAAATAGAGAATCATGAACAAAACATCAACCATGTACATCATGTGCCATACTGTGTGTCAACCATGCACAACACGCATGTACATCAATACCATATAATATACCATAAGATATCATCAATGGAGTGTATCAACCATATTCCAAGAACATGTGCCAATTATGTACCAACCATATGTCTCTACCAACATGCCAACCATGTGCCTCAAACAAGTGTCATATCACTCATTATATGCCTCTACCATGGACCAAGTGCCACAACCATGTATCTTAACCATCAATATATCAGCCAAGCATCATAAAATGTTTCTCAACTATATCATCCCATACATATTGTACCAAATCAAGTGCATCAACCATGCACCAAACCTCAACAAGATGAACTACAATCAAGATGTATTCCCATACATGTATGCCATATCAACCATAAACCAT
>ML782696.1:476917-490773 GCA_009831015.1 Picea engelmannii | reverse complement strand
ATATATAGGAGAGAATGAATTAGTTACTTGGATAAGAATGATCCCAAAATATCAGGGAATCCAGTACTAGGATAACCATTCGAATGCCAACCCATCCTTCTAGAAGATTCCCTTCTAGAAGCATCGAGAATTAATCTTTTTCCATGCTTTAGGAAGATTTCTCACCCTAGCAGTTCAACACAGTGCAAGAAGTTCGCACTCTGGCTTAAGGCAATCTGCAAGAATCAGGCATTCTTGCACTCAAATATACTAGTAGCCTGCGAACCTTCTTTAAAAATGAGTTTTCTGGGAAGAGATTAAAGTAACTTTTCTCAGGAGAAAGTTCTTATGAAGAGCCTGAGTACACCATCATCAATACATCATCATGACAACCAAAATCATGGGTAACAGAATGCCCCCCAAAGTATGAGGTTGGAACCAGTGACAGCTGAAAGACTTTGTAAGCTACATGTGTTTGTCAGGAACCAAGAGCACATCTAATTGGAAACCTGCAAACATCCAAGCATCTGCAGAATATCATATATACCAATTATGAAGTAGGAATTCCCATACTCAGATCATAGACTGATGACATTATGGACATAGGTCATGGCCACCAATCATACACTGTGGATCCATGCCGTCAAAATATAGCATAGCCACCCGGAATACACTGTGGATCTATGTGAGAAATTTCAAATTAAGACAACATAGCCACAAGACATACACAGTGGATCTATGTGTCGCAGATTATACATACTCCATCGCAACCTGGACAAAAGAGATGATATCCAGGGTCTTCAATCTCGTCGCCCAAAGTACAAATCTAACCATGTGATTACATGTGTTGAAGTCGAACATGGCAGAAACCACTTGATTACCGGTCATTGATGAAACCGTTAACAAGTGCGAGGGAAATCACCATTGATGTCAATGACTCCCAAGGTACCCTAGTACAATCCATCAAGTGTGAATAAATGAGTTGAAGTCGAACATCCGATGGAATCTTTCGATCAGGGGTCAATGATGTAAACCCACTATCGAAAGCGAGGAAACCTGCCATTGAGGCATGCAAGCTCCATGGTACCAAATAATTTCTAAGTCTTGATTCTGGATAATGAGCTGAAGTCGATGAAACAAAACTCATCACAGAAGTGCCTTGATGTATCCCCCATCAATGACACGAAATGAGTAATTGATTTTGAAGGTGAGACAGAGTATTATGCAAATGGAACTGGACACAGGGAAGGTCGACATGGAGAGAATGGATAACTGCAAATGGTTGACCCAATATAGGTTTCATATGGACTTCTCTTGAACATATGAACGACACAACCAATGATTTGGCAGCATTGACTCAAAGATGACACAGGGAATGACCTTGTATTAAATCGAATGAGAGATAAATGGATTTTCCAAACTGGCTTCAAATGATGAATAGGGGGTGTCATGTTCAAGAGCGACACTTACTACCAATCAATACGTAGATGAAAACATATCTCTTTCCCAAATTTTCCCCCACCATTTATGGCGAGTACCTCTTTATTTTTATGCAAGCTTGAGGAGGATAACATATTCTTGTTGATGTAAGCTCATCCTTCGGATGAGTCCCTCAGAGTATTTTTAACGAAACCTAAGAAGGAGTGGTTCAATCCCATTACGGGTTTGTCAATGTTTGTTTAACGAGTCCAGAGATAGAAAACTCGAATGTTTTTCATGATTATAGAGTTTGGAAAAACACTTAAAAGAGAACTCTCTCAGTTCCTTTTTCGTAAAATAATCTGGATGAGACCGAAAAAGAGATAGATTATCGCTCACCAGATGCTTACTTCAAATACTTTATCGAGCGTGAAAATAGCAAGGTCGCTCAGCTATCTTTTCATGTTTAGAGAGTCTGAAAAGAGCTTAAATAGGACTCTAGGGGGATTCCTTTTTCGTATAACCGTTTCGAGCCCAAAAAAGTGATAAAAGTATGCTCAATCACGTTCTCATCTATTTTCGAGCGCAATAACGGACAAAGACCACGCTCGAGGTTTTATACAAAAACCATAAAAAAAAATCAAAAACACACGACGATAAAGAAAAAATATGTCTGCATCCCTGTATTTGACCAGCAAAGTTGTTACGCCTGCAAAAGTTACACTCAACAAGGCATTAGGGCTTAGGGTTTAATAGATAAATAATCATAAAAAATTAAATGACATAGTAAAAGTAAATAAAAATGAGTAAATACTCTTTTTACCACATCATTTTTACCTTTCCACTATTTGAGCTCCAAAAACCCCTCTTTTACCCTCCAAGTTCGGCATTAGATTGCGGGAGCTACGAGCGTTCATTCAGCGAGCCGTCAGTGATAGTAATGTAGACTCTTTGTCCTTAACATTTTCATGGTTTAATTTTGCAATTCTATTGGTTAAATTTCATTTTTTTGGTTGATTTTACAAGCCCTATTTGTGCGCTGCCATTCTCGCAGGCAGGCTACATGGGACCTGCGAGAATGGGTGATTCTCACAGGTGACCCATGAGCAGCCTGCGAGGTTCTTGCACTGTGCACACAGGACACCTGCGAGAATCACAAAGCTCAAAAAAAAAAATTAATTTACCCAATGAACAAGAATCAAATCATGAAAAAAGTTGCTAAACTTCTCATTGTGCCCCTTATGCAAATAATTGGCCATCATAATGGTGCTTGAATGGCATGAAAGGGAGCACGAAGAAGACAATGCAATGGCCGAAAATCATCCACCTACTATTGCTTCTTTGAGAGACTGTGGACTCCTGAAGTACTTCCGTATCCTGGGTATGAGGGCCCAAGTCAGGTTGTTAGAGTACCTGGTGCGTATGTGGGACCTTGATCAGCAAGTATTTCATGTGGGGGTCCACACATTGTCCTTAGATATTGAGGACATTTACTTTTTGACTGGATTGTCATGGTGGGGGTACTATGTGAGCCTGACTGGTAGCAGAGTTGGTGGGCTACAGATGAGTGAGTATTGTCGTTTACACTGCATTTCTGAGGCTGAGAGAAAGAAAGGAAAAGTAGCTATTTGGGGGGTATGATATTTGACCCTCTATCTCGGATGCTTGGGAGTTCTGCTCCTCACATGGTGTTACAGAGTTACTTCCAGTATGCTATTGAGTGTACTGAACCTCAGGTATTCAACTAGGCAGATGTTGTGCTTCGCAGTATAAAAAACTAGTTGACCAAATGCAGACGAGGTGACCTGAAGCAATTCGAGTACAGATCTTTGTTGGTGTCCTTCTTCCTTGAGAGGGTTCCCTCACTGAGACTACAATTTGAGTGGAATATACCGGGTCCCAGGGATCCAAGGATGCTGAGATGGTGTCGGCTCATGGCCCGACACGTAGCAGGATCGATCATCAAGTATGATGATACTTTCTTTGACTGGCTTCAACCACAGATGTTGATGGTTGACGACTATGCTTATGCCGGGTTGGATTTCCGAGGAGATCCAGATTTAGTACTGCCAGAGGATACTCAGTGGGGGGACCTTGGTAAGAAGTACACACATTTTTTGCTTTTCAAATGTTTTGTGAATTTTTATCATATTCAAATGTTTTTGTTTTATATGTTCATCCAAAGACTAATACAAAATTGTTTGTTGATAACACAGATGTTGGACCGTACCGACCTCCGGGTACTTCTCCCATTCAGTGGCGAGGAGAGGTAGTAGCAGCGCCACAATATGTTGAGGATTATCAAGTGGTGGAACAAAACCTGGAGGGATTGACTGCAGATATTCTAGACATGACTCTAGAAGAGGTTCCACGACGCGATCAACATCATACTGTAGGAGTATCGACATCCATGAGTCGACTGCTCCATAGGGTTGCTCGGGCAGTCGTGTGTTACCGTGAACATCATCCATGATGTCACTTTGTAGAAGCTATGAGCTTCAAATTTTCACATTTTGGTCTTCGAACAAACTTTTTGTAAAAAACTCTTTTGATCATTATATATACAGACGGCTTCTACCGATTTATCATGTGTTGTGTGAACATTGATGTGATTGATTTATAAATGATTCAAATGTATGTCTAATATATAATTAGCCAATGCATCTGTTAATGTATTTAGACATCTAGGAATATGTTGATATTCAATGTAATCAAAATAATTCTCCAAGAGGCGAATTCACAAATACACCCGTAACAAAGTAGGACTTCGGATAGTATAAACATTACTTAACTGTAGTACTATAAGATGCGAATCAATACGCACAACCAAATGATGGATTCCGAGCGAGATAGCATCAACCAATAATTCAATAACGGCGCTATACTCTGCAATGTTGTTGGTCGCACGGCCGAGACACACACCTCGTAAGGAGACAAGTTCATTTTTAGGGGCGTAAATTGCCCATGCAGCGGAAGCAAGGTTCTGAGTACTACGGCTAGCGCCATCAACGAAGCCAGTATAGGGTAGCGAAGACTCCGACATCTGGAAATCAAACACAACGTCACATAAGGGCAGAGACCAGATAACGACAAAAGCAAGCTATAGTAACACACAAAAAGTATGATACATTAAAAATACAAGTACTTGTGCACAGATGAGTTTATGCATAGTACGTCTTCAAGTACAACCCATTCCTGGGTTCCCTGAAAGGGATACCATCGTAATATACCAACTCATAAGCTCCTTTTTCCAAAACTCGTCGAACGATATAAGGACCGCGCCACACGGGTTCGAATTTCCCATCTCCTAACATATCTCGATCTTATTCATAGAGAAGAACAAGATCACCTTTGGAGAAAATGCGAGGCTTGACATGCTTGTCATATTGGGCCTTGACACGTTTTTTCTGAGCTTCTATGACTAGGGTGGCATCACGTCGAGTTTCGTCTAATCGCATAAGATACAAAAGACGTTCTTCCTCGGCAGAAGTGTTGGGTAGGAGTTCAATGACTAGTTTTAAAGACGGTATCTTGCATTCGATAGGGAGAATGGCTTCCCCACCATAGACTAACCGAAAAGGTGTAAACCCAGTAGCGGACTTGACGGATGTCCGGTAAGCCCACAATGTCGAAAACAACATTGTGTGCCAACTTGTTTTATGAATCCCTATCATCCATCGAAGCATAGTTATGAGAACTTTGTTGATTTCTTCGACCTGGCTGTTGGCTTGTGGATAATAGGGTGTTGAGTTATCATGGTGAAGACCCAAATTTTTAGTAAGTTTGGACATCATAAAATTCCTAAAGTGGCTACCGTTATCGGTGACGATAGCTTGGGGAACACCAAAACGAGCTATGACATGATTAAAAAGGAACAATGTTGCGGTCTTTCTAGTGTTGTCAAATGTCGGCATCGCCTTGGCCCATTTTGTAAAGTAATCAACGGCTACAATAATGTAACCATGCCCCTCGGCCGAGTGAGGGTGACATGTCATGAAATCGATGCCCCATTTCGCAAAGGGACCAACTGAGACCACAGGATGAAGAGGAGCAGGATGTGACCAAATTTTCTTATTATAGGTCTGGCAGGCATGGCATTTCTAAACGGCGGTGATGCAATCGTTAAATAATGAAGGCCAAAAATACCCTACGCGTAAGATCCTCTGGGCAGTAGCATACCCAGACATATGACTGCCACATGCTCCAGAGTGGCAGTCATTCAGAGCTTTCTCGGCTTCATCGAACATTAGACAACGTCGAAAAACAGAGTCAATCCCTCGATGATAAAGAGTATCCCCGAGGATAATGTATTGGCGAGCTTGGTATCGGATGCGACGTCGTTCAGTACTGGACAAAGTTGGTCGGAAAGTCTGGGTTTGGAGATATATAATGATATCCCCATACCAAAGATCATCAATGCTAATAAGGAAAAGAGATTCATCGGGTAATGAATCTGCTGCTACATTTTCCGTTGTAGAATGGAGAAAGTCGCATATCAACTCAGAAAAAACTAAGGACTTCTTATACTTGGTGCGTTTGAATTCTAAGTCAAACTCCTGGAGTATCACAATCCATTTGGAGTACTTGCCGCCTAGCAATTGATGGGTGAGAATGTGTTGCATAGGGTTGCAATGTGAAATCACTGTAGTCTTGCATGAGAGGATATAGTGCCGGAAGCGTTGGACGGCTTGAACGACAGCCAAGGCTAGTTTCTCGATATGTTGATACTTGATTTCAGTTGTCGTGAGACTTCAACTCAAGTAGTAAATAACATGTTCGTCGTGAGCATCATCCTCTTGGATGAGAACCATGCCAATGGTGTAATCGGATGCAGCAAGGTAAAGGAAATAATCGTGACTGTAATCAGGGGGAAAGATAAGCGGAGCTCGCGTTAGAGACAACTTCAAAGCTTCAAAAGCATTGTTGGCAATGGTATCCCAAACGAACTCTGAATCCTTCTTTAATAGCTACATAAATCCATGAGTTATCTCGACATAATTTGGGATAAAACGACAAAAAAAGTTTGCTTTCCCCTGCAAACTTTGCAACCGACGAAGTGTAGAAGGAGGAGGGAGATTAAGGATCGCCTCAACCTTTAAAGGATCCACCCGAATCCCTTGACGTGAAACGATAAAACCTAGAAGACGGGCGGATTCTATGCAAAAAATGCACTTATGAGAATTTAAACATATACAATAGAACCGACAGCGAACGAAAATGGCACGGAGGTGGGTAGGGTGATCGACTCTGCGCATAGAATGAGCAGGTAAATCGTCCAAATAGGGTTGAACGATGTGCTTGATATCATGAAAAACATAAGACATAGCGCGTTGAAAAGTTGTGCCCGTGTTCTTAAGACCAAAAGGAAGTTTTCGATAGGAAAAAGTACCCCAAGGACAAATAAAAGAAGTCTTATGTTGATCCTCAGGAAGAATGTTGATTTGATTATACCCAGAGAAACCATCCATAAGAGAGAATATTTCACTTCTGGCGCAATCATCGACAATCTGATCGACGAAGGGGGTAGGAAAGTTGTCTTTGGGACAAGCTTTGTTAATATCCCTATAATCAATGCATACACGAATAGTGCCTTGTTTCTTGTCAATCGGGACAAGATTGGAAACCCAGTCTGTGAGAGCCACCGGATAAATAAAGCCGGCTTTCAGAAGTTTCTCGACTTCGAGCTTGATAGAAGATGCTTTACGTGGGTGAACTGGATGAAGGCATTGTCGGATGGGTTTAGCTCCGAGGTATGTATTTATCTCATGTATAACAATTACAGGGTCAATACCTAGCATTTCTTCGTAGCTCCAGGCGAAGATGTCACGAAATTCTTTGAAAAGGGATGTATAGGTGACGATTTCGTTGGAAGAACATGAAGCTCCAATGTGGACATTTTCAACAATCCCAAGTTTAATGGATATGTCAATGGGAATAGTGGGCGAAATATTGCTTAAGTTCCCTTCAGAAAACACATCGTGTGCAGACTCGGGAACCATCGAGATAACAACAATGGTCGACGGAGTCGAAATCCGTTGGTAGTTCTCAAGAGTATGTTGCTCCAGAAAGAGGATAGAACGATGCTGCCCATTGTCCCAAGGGGTGTCCTCCATGACGGACATGATCATCTCGTCAGTGGGAAAAATAACACGAAAAGGATCGGGAGACAACTCATCAAGAGAGGGGGTAGAAGGTGTTGCCAATTGAATGGCCTGATAGGCGGACTCAACCAGACTTAATGGTATTGTGTCATCGAAACGAAGATGATCTCCAGGGTCAGGGACTATCCAAGGGTCGTGAGACGCAGGAAGCTCGTGAGGCATGGTGGGGATCATGTTGATGGAAGCAACAGACGAGCATGGAACATCAGGTGGTGGAATGGGGAAAGTACCCATTAACGAGGAGTCCTTTAGAAGGACTATACCGATGTTCTCATAACTTGGTGGGGTTTTAGCAATAAACGGTACATTTCTAGTACGGGTATCAGAATTGAAGAAGGAAAGTTGGTCGATGGTAAAAACCTTTCCTTAATGAGGGAAATGTACTATACGGAAAAGTGTCGACACAACTGCGCGCATGGAATCAATCCAGCTGCGGCCAAGCAGAAGATTATAATCAAGGGGAGCGTCAAAGACTTCCACTTCGACTTGGACCGTTTTACCTTCTAGCATGATGGGAAATGAAGGAAGGACACCATAGGGCTTAAAACCAGAGTCGTTGAAGGATTTAAGAGTGTTCTGGGATTCATTTAAAAGAGGAGAGCCAATGGCTTTCCAACAAGCAAGAGACATAACACAGGTCGAGGCACCCTCATCGATAACTGTTCGACAAATTTTTTTGTCAGAGATAACCATTTGGATCTGGAACGCAAGTTGAGGGGTAACCTTGGAATGTGATCTTCCAAGTCAAAGACTATCAAATTCATATCCGTCAGATCGCTTCCACCGATAGCTTTCAACAAGGCCTTCCTTTGTGCGGGACAAGTTTGAAGGACTTCAAGGGTTGACATCGCAGAAGGTGCCTGGGCCAGATCTTCAACAATGTTGTAGTTCTGGGCAGCATGAGCATGAGGATTGAAAGTCGATTTCTGAATGACACCCTTTGGAGGGGGTCACAGAACTGTGTCGAGGCTCGGTCGTTCGAGATGAAGAGGACTGTTAGTAGGTGGAGTTGCTAGAGAGGGTTGCACCAAAGAAGGGGGTAAATCGTCAACCTTTTCCTTAGAGGTAGAATAATCTTTGGCTCGAGTAGTGAGTGCAACGTTGTTCTGCTTGGAATCACCAGTACAAATCAAAACATATGATGTTGTAGAAGAGAAGGGTTGGTCGTGAATGACCAACTGAGCCTGTTGTTGAGATGGGAAGGGTTGGGACAAGACAGCCGGTGCAGACAGTTTTGGATCTCCTTGAAAGAACTTAGTGACCTCGGCACGTCGTGGACAATCCTTCATGTAGTGATCGTCACCATAGATAAGGAAATGGTATCGAGGTTTTCTCTTATCTCGATCGTCAACAGGGGTAGTTTTGGTTTGCTCTGCTTGAGAATTATTTTTTCCCTCCTTATTCTTGCCTCTCCCCTTTTTAGATTTGTTTTTACCGGCTGGGGTAGATTGGACTGCATTTACCTCAGAAGTCTTGCTGGTGGGAGTGGCAGGAGACAGAGCATTTTGAACATTAGAAGAAGCAGATTTAGGGTTTGTGCTTGAAAAAAAATGTGATTGGGCTTGAGCAGTACCAATCACGCCGTCAATTGCATGCGAGGCAGCTGGATTAGTTGAAGTGTTGGAAGTATTAGGACGAGGTAAGTCAGGGAGTAAATCGTAAAGGGTTCCCATTTGTGAGTAAACAAGGTCAAGATATTGAGCACAAATTATAGCCTTCTCTTCCATGATTATGCCACCCATGGCAATGTCCTTACCAATTTCGTTCACAAATGATTTTGTAAACCATTCTGCCAGTAACTGATCAAGAAGATCAAGTTTAATGAGACGTCGTCTCCCTCGCCACTCATGGATGTGATCAGATATATGAGTGCCTTTAGTCTGTTTGAAGGAAGTCAAAATCTCAGTTCCCGTATCATAACAGATTGGTAACTGGTAATGCGTAAGGAAATCCATAGCTAAGGTGTTGAAATCAGAGAAGAAACCTCATGGAAATTCAATATACCACTTCGCAGCAGAATCGGTAAGAGTTCGTTGAAAAAGACGTAAATGAATATAGTCATCCATCAACGAGTTGGATGAACACCATAGGTGAAAAGTCATAACATGATTGTTTGGGTCCTCTCCCACTTTGTCGTTGAATTTAGGAATGTCCGATGAAAGCTTGGCTGGGATAACAGGCCATTGGGGAGAGTGACGAATAGGATCATTTAAAATCCTTGACAAATCCGGCAAATCCAAAGTGGCGAGAAAGGGTAAATGTTGATTCACCTGCGGGTACTGGTGGCTTTGGGGAGGAAGCCCTGTCAGCAAACTAGTAGGACCATAAGCAGTCTGCATATAATGTGAAGACCCAGGCATATTCGGTGGTGGTTGGAGAGGATAGTAGCTCATAGAATTATACCCTGGAATAGGGGCTTGAGTTTGAGCATTCTTCCCCCAAATGGGATTGAACGAACCGGGATATGGTTGGCCCATGCTAGGGGGTGTTACGGACGTAGTTGGAAACTGTTGCCCCCCAGTCGATTGAGGAGGATTTTGTATTAATTGATTCCAATACTGGGCCAAGGACGGAGGTATGTTCTGCCCATAAGGTGGGGTCGGTCCTCCCATCGAAGGTGGTGTTCCAATTGGGGGTTGTGTTCCAAGAGGAATTTTCCCACTGAGAGGGGGTTGTGTCATACCACCTTGGTGAAATTGTCCACCAATCGAAAACTGATAACTTGGAGTGAATGATGGAATA
This sequence comes from Picea engelmannii, assembly GCA_009831015.1. Taxonomy (NCBI): domain Eukaryota; kingdom Viridiplantae; phylum Streptophyta; class Pinopsida; order Pinales; family Pinaceae; genus Picea; species Picea engelmannii. The sequence continues at coordinate 480,472 of ML782696.1, read as the reverse complement.
GCACCACTAGAATGAGGATTGCCAGTAGAGGATGAAGAAGGTCCTCCAAAAGGAAATTGAGGGAGTGTTGGGACAAAACTGGGAAGAAAATGCCTAGAAGAAGAAGGACCACTAGGAGAACCGGATGGAGTTTGCGCAGGAGTAGGAATGGAAGCATTCAATGCATGGTATCCAGGTGACAGTGTCAGGGAAATGTTGGGCGTTCGCGGTGTGTTGATAGGAGCAAGACTAACCGCAGTAAACTCGGTTGGAACACTCGAAGTAGCTACAAGATGGGCGATTTTGGCAGGGACGGTAAAGTGATAAGTGGTAGTCACCGGTACTGTCTTTGTATCAGAGATTTCAGAAATCACAGGTGGGTGGATCTCGAAAATCACAGGGTAACCTAGACCAAAAAGGTCTCGCTGAAAAACGCCCGTAGAACAAAAAGGATCTTGGTCCCCAGGTCCAGACGGAGATCTAGAATACACAAAAATTAAGTCCCCCGAAGAGTTTTCTCGCATAAAACCTCTCTCAGAATCGGGGTGAAGTCGAAAGTCCTCTTGAGTATTTGTAATTCGAAAACGTTCCAGAGAGTCAGTGCGTTCCACTTGTGGGGTGGTGACAATTGTGGCTTCACTTTGCCGCGGAGAGCCCTCAGGTGTACTTGTAGGCAAGGGTTGAGAACCTTCCAGATGCTCCGAAGATAAACCCCGCATTATACATGAATGACGTGGGGGAGCTATTGTAAACGAGAAACAAACTTCGCAAATAAAATCCTATGGTCAACTTCGAGAAACAAACAACACGCGCTAGTAAACAAAATCTAAGAAGTAACACCAAGCAAACAAGACCTTCTAATTTCGAAGCCACTAGTTGGTGATGAAATCCAACGTCGAAACAACGAGACAAGAAGGGGCGGGGATAAGGTGGAAAAGTTATGTTGACGACCTGCTTAACGGACTTACACCCTAGTGCAAGCTCCCACACATAATCGTGGGTATACCCTCCAAGGAGCCCGAGTGAGTTTGGTCAACATCAATTCCAGGTACCGTGAAGACTTTCCCCTCTACAGTCACCTTGGGTAAGAACCTATAAAGATAGGCCACTAAGGTCACCACCAAAAACAATAAAGCCTGGGGGGACAATCGACAGTCCGATCCACACTCAAGGGCAGGGTATCTAGCCCAAAATCAACTCAAAAGGCTTCCACTCATCATTGTGGGTATACCTCCGAGTGATCCCCGTAATACATGCAATATCTACACTGATAGCAACAAAGCAGGGTGAGTAACTCTGCCAATATCAATGCGACCTTGTGTTTGACCCTTGTGTGAGAAGGGCTTCCCAGGACAGTATGTTGCAAATGGAATTTAACACTCCCTAGATGCTATTGTGTGTTTTGAGCTTTTGGAGAGTGTATCTCTCTTCCTACTCCAAAGCGCTAGCCTATCTAAATGTTGGCGTAATAGAGCCCTAGAAAAGAGTTACTAGATCAATTTTATGATTACGTAGTGTTATTAAGAGTTGTTGTTTACTCAAAGGAATCAGAGGTGAAACTTATGTTGTATGACTTTGACCCAATAATTCATGGATAAGAATGAAATATATCGCTCTTCGTTCAATGAATCCTATGTATGGGAGGGAAAGAGAAAGTTTTCCAAATCAACCTTGAACTATAATGCAAAATTTCCTTTCAAATGCAAATGCAACAAATCACGCATTAAATGACAATTCTCTATTGCTTCTTTTTCAACAATTTCAACAATTTGATTTTCAATGTTTTTTAAGATAAAAACAATTTTTTGAAAGAAAAACGTTTTGTTCACTTTTCAAAAAGGACCCTCACTATGCCAATGAGAGTACAGAAAATCAGAAAGCCAATGAACAAGCAATGATAAAACCCAATCCACTCTTTCAATGAAAACAAAAATAAAAATCAAACCAATGTAGTATTTTCCATCGCATAAGAAAAATGACCTTTCAAACAATAAGCAAACAAGAAGAGACCAAGCAACTCAACTTTCTACCAATCACTAGTTCTTAACTAATCAAACACACTTAGAGTCTGAAGTCAGAGAGAATGGTTTTGCCAAGAAAATTCAAGCAACGAAAGTCAAGACAAAAGTGACAAGAAGAGCCTTGTAATCCTAAGACTGTTCATGCACGCAAATGAAGACAAGAAAGACACCAATCAATGGTCCAAGAAACACTTATAAGGCAATTAAACTGATATGGGCAGTTGAATATGCCAAAACTCAAATCCAAAAATTTGAAAAGATGAGTTCGCAGGCTGGTAGTATTACACAGTGCGAGAATCACTGATTCTCGCAGGTGACCCTTGAGCAGGGTGTGAGAACCTCGCACTGAACCTTAAAGGAAGAATGCGAACCCTACCAATTCTCGCAGGCTACAATGAAGTGCAGTGCGAGAATGTCTGAACATAATCAAAATTTTGGAAAATGAAGCAAAATTTGAAAAGGCCTCTAGACCCAGAGGGTCTATCAGGATATCCTGAAGACTCAGAGATTGATAGGACAGGAGAAAAGTGAAACCAGAGAAAATGGCCATAGAAAAACACCAAAAGCCACAAAGAAAATGGATTGATCCCCAATGGAGTTGCCAATTTTGTTATTGGATAAATCGATAGGTGCGGACACTAACTGATCTCCCTAGATCCACCTGAATCTAGAACAAAGTAGGACATGATGTGACTCTTTCCCTAAGTTTTGACCATTGAATTAAATAGGAGGCAAGAACAAATAACATACCTTATTATCGCTTCCTATGGTCTTTTTTTCTCCCGCTTCACTCCAGTGCTCTCGTGCAGCCAATACCAAGACAACACAAACCAACCAAAGTGAAGATAGCACAATCTATTCAACAGTCAACCTATGTGTATGATCAAGGAATTACACAATAAAGTGAAAATAGCTATATGGGAAAGGGACATGCCACTGTATTATATTAATTGAAAGTAAAGATTACAACCTGAGCCTTGATGTCGCAAACTTCCTTTCGATGGCCCTTGGCTTCGACACACACACTTGCTCAATCTTTGCATGAAGAAGATCAACTCCTTTGGATAGACTTACTGGAGTCTCTAGGTTGTTGTTCAAGATCAATCCTTCACACAATTCTTTCACCAATTCTCCAATGAATCTTGCTTAACCTTTTCCATGAGAATTCCCTCAATATATAGGAGAGAATGAATTAGTTACTTGGATAAGAATGATCCCAAAATATCAGGGAATCCAGTACTAGGATAACCATTCGAATACCAACCCATCCTTCTAGAAGATTCCCTTCTAGAAGCATCGAGAATTCATCTTTTTCCATGCTTTAGGAAGAGTTTTCACCCTAGCAGTTCAACACTACGAGAAGTTTGCACTTTGGCTTAAGGCAGTCTGCGAGAATCAGGCATTCTCACACTCAAATATACTAGCAGCCTACGAACCTTCTTCAAAAATGAGTTTTCTGGGAAGAGATGAAAGTAACTTTTCTCAGGAGAAAGTTCTTATGAAGAGCCTGAGTACACCATCATCAATACATCATCATGACGACCAAAATCATGGG
>ML782696.1:427284-460487 GCA_009831015.1 Picea engelmannii | reverse complement strand
GATGTTCAGAGGGGGTGTTGGAGTTACTTCACACACACCTAGGATTTATTTTTTCTAAGGTTTTGCATTGGTTTTATCACCATGCAACATTGGGAGCATCACCATGCTAATGCACACTTTCCTTGGGATCATCACCAGACTGGCTCATTACCCTTGATTCCTTGATCTACTCCTCACTACATTCTATTCAGCCAGTTAACTGAAGACTGGTTGATTAGTTAACTCATCTAGGTGGCAATTCACTCCTGTAACTGCCTGAGAGACTAGACTAGGTGGCAATTCACTCCCATAACTACTAGTGTGTGTCCAGCTCACTCTAGAACACCACTATGGTGCATTGGTTCTCCTCTAGCGCGCATTGATTGAGTCATATAGAGTATATCATGTGTAAATTATTCATTATTCATTACGGTTAATGAGAATTCTTTTATTCTTTCTCTCATTCTTCTTCTTTCTCAATTTCTCTCTACAAATGTGTGTAGTCTTTTCTAGCTAGATCTATTCTGTGTAAGTTGAACACATTTACAATATGGAACATTTTCTCCTAAAAATTCATTGATATTCATTACATTATTCCTTAATCAAACTTGGGTTCCCTAACCACACTTTTGGGATACCTAACCATTTGGACTTCACAAAGCATCTCCCTGTGAGGGATTTCACCATAAGGGGACAACTTTCAGAACTTTATCCAAGAACGTCTTCTCGTGAGGGATTTCAACATAAGGGGACCAATTTGGAGTTTATCCATTTGGTTATTCCTATCAACCATGACAAGACAATAATGACCAACCTTTACATCATCATGTCTATACATCAATCCATGACAATACATCACTATGACACCACTTGACATCTTTGACATGAATTATATATGAAAACATAGGCCATCAATTAATACATCAATCATACTATGACAAGACATCAACTCTTTGACATCAATGACAACATAATGCAACAAAATTGAGAAGAAACTACATGCATGTAGGAATCAAGAAAAGGATATTCAGGAAATATCCCTGAATGATTACTACAGGAAGCATGAGGGAATGTGGAGAAGAAAGAAGATGAGTTGGAAAGGTAGTTGGTATTTCCATGATTCCAAAGAGGCTATGTGGAATGCATGCATATGATAGAATCATGTGGGACTAGAATTCAAAGGAGCGAGTGGGGGACAACTAAAAGCGACAGAGTGCTAGAGCCGAGAAGGAAAAAAAGGGAGCAAAAAAAATAGAAAGAGAGTTAGCTCGTTATTCAATTGGTTGTTTTTTTGATAGTTTGGGGTATTGTTACCATTGATCTCACTCTGAGCTTATGTTTTTGTAATGTTGTTGGTTGTAATTCTGAGTCTATCACATTTTGTAGAGTCTAAAAGAAACCACATGGCACTGTGTGTGTAACACTCGCCAAATGTATAAGAGAGAAAGGCTTTGTTGTTGTCAATTTATGAGTTTCCTAATGTATGTTTGTGATGGTTGAATGAACAAAACAAAGATGTTGTGATTATAGTCTTATGATGTGTTACCCATGTGTCAATTTAATGTCTGTGTGTTTTTGTTGCATACTACTAGTTGTTAAGTAGTTTTCAATGGATTGTATGGATGCCAACCCAAATGGAATTTTATGAAATTAGTACTTCATCATCATCAAAAAAATACCATATGGTCTCTGTGATCCTCATGGCATCTTGGGTGAGACCTTATTCAGTCTTTGGGTAAGTATTGATATGTCAATGCCTTGGGTTTTTTTCTTGTCAACTCTGAACGAAGCCTAGGTCTTCAACCCCCAACATTAAAAAATATGCGTGCAAGCATAGATGGGAAAAAAAATGGTTCTGTTGTTGGGACCTAAAATTTTTGTATTGAGTGATGAAGGTGAAGAATTATGTAGTATCCATATCGAGAAGAAATTCAATATTGGTTGAGTGTAAGGGAAGATGAGTTTTCTTGATGGGAAACTCAAGGTATGAATACTAATGTGAAGCGATGGAAGGACAAGTATCTCTACTATGATATGCATGAACATTTATTTGTTGAATTTCCCTACTTATTGTATGAATGGTTGAAGAGATAGACTACCAGTAATACTTCTTTGATACTGCAAGAACCATTGGTCTAGGATCAAGTCACGATCAATAGGATGAAGTCATTAAATAACAATTAGACTTGAGCCATCAATTTTTTGTTTTCTCGGGTGAAGGAAGGATATATAATTGAATTTTCTATTGAATACACTAATTTTTTCAGTGAGGCTAAAAGAAAGTTCGTGGAAGGTCCTTGAAGAAGGATGTTAGAAGAAAACCCTCTATGGATTAAAATGTTGTTTGTGGAGAAGGGGTTGATGCGCATGGATCCCGACAGGATGACTGAGTAGAATCTCCTNTTGGGGGGGGGGGGTGAAAATATGGGTGAAAAGTGAGATAGAAGATGGATTCATTGAGGAGGATCCATAATTTGTTAAAATAAGTTGAGGAGTATGATGAACCTAGAAGAGTAGAGGAGAGAGAGAGAGAGAGTTGAAAGGTACCCAAGAAGAGTTGAGTCAAGAAGGAGAGAAGAACAAAAAAGAAGAAGGAAGTTAGCAAGGGTTGCATGATGAGGGTTCATGCCTAGAATGAAGAGGAAGGAGACTACACCAAGAGGAAGTGTGGAAGAGTGTGTTGTGCCATAGAGGAGCACATATGAGTATAGGCATGCGAAGAGGCGTGGCATTGATAGTAGGGTATCTAGTGGAGATATCAGTAGCAATGGTAGTAGGGGCACAAAAGAAAAAGTCCAAACCTGTTGGATATTATGGAGTGTCTCAAATTCAAAGGAACATGAGGCATAGAGTAGAGGCGCAAAAGTAGAAGAAGAATATGGAGGATCCCCTAGTGGTGGGGGAGAAGAGTTATGAATGGTGGATGGTATTGCACGGATACATGTAGAAGACTCTCTAGGTTACCTCACAAGAAATCTTATAAGAAGATGGATCTACCCCCCCTTTGAACCAACCCCTTTGCACATTTGTAGCCAAGAAGAAAGAACAGTGGACAATGATGCGATTAGAGTATAAGAAAGAGAAGGAGAAGAGAGAATGGAAGTGATGACTGAATAAGAATATGAATTTAGTGCTACTTCTCTAGGAAGTGTATCAGTACTGAGACCCCAAACACCTAACATTCATTTCAGAGTAAATGGCTTGATATTGAGGATGGCGAATCAACATAGTACCCTAAGATTACATGTGTTCCATGGAATAGGTAGAGATGATGCAGAGAAACATTGGTTCACTTGTGAAACGATATGGTCTATGAAGAGGATCACAAATGTGGAACTGAAGATTGCACAGCTGGAGACAACATTTAGGGGTAGTTCCCTGATGTGGTATATGAAGTACAAGGACACTACGCTAGCGGGATACACGAGGTCTCTGATAGAGATCAAGAGAGCACTACTTAAGGAATTCCAAAAGCTTAATTCATAGACTGAATGTATTACATGAATTAGGGATATTAAGTAGAAAATGGGAGAAACCATGTGGGACTATGACCAATTGTTCAAGATTTTTTTGTATAGACTGATGTTCCAAATCTAGGATATGCAACATAGAGAATGGTTCATTGCAGGGTTGCTTCCCCATATCCGAGTCTTTCTTACCACTCAAAAAGTGACTACTCAGGAAGACGTGGTGGAGATTGCATTGTTCCTGGAGGATACACTCGAAGATGGAGAAAGATCAGTAGGTTTGTTGTTGATACAATGTCAGATAGCCAACCTGACAATGCAATTGTAAGACATGGAAAAGACAAAATTCGTGTGCGGGGACATGTGGTGCACAATGTGTAGATCAGAGGGAAATCATAGAGTTGAATGTCCTACACTGGGAATTTATATGGAAATGGGTGCACCGATTCCTTTTCTCGTTGGACCTCAAGAGGAATGATGAAAAATTTGCAGGAAGTGGGGCCATATACCACCCCATTTCCCAACATTGGAGAAATATCAGAAGACACATCATACTCCATTCTTTGAATTATGAAAGTCAATGAGACATGATGTGAACAATTGTTGGTCACTATAGTTGATGCAATATCATACCCATGATGTATTTCGGGTTCAAGAGGAACAAAAGGGTGGTGACTATGGAAGTGTTGAACGAGGTGGATATTAGGGAGATCTGACAGGTGACTATGGATGTGGTCGTAGACGAGGATATAGAGGCAAGAGAGGTAGACCCCCCACTTATTTTAATTGTGAATAGATATTCCACATATTAAGATTTTGTACCAAACCACATGCTCTCTATGGCTGCTACTACAACCTCGATCATGTTACAGATGATTTTCTTGACTTACTGAAAAAGTGAGAAGAGAAGAAGGAACATTTCAATATGGTGCAAGTAGAGTCACGCGAGAATCCAAAAAAAGGATGATGAAGTAGATCTACGGGTAGTAACCCGAGGCAAGGAAAGGATGATAATGGACTTTGAGCATGATGAGAGTTCAAATCAAAGGCCTGAGGGGAAGATAAGAAAGGCATCACATCTCCCTCATAAGTTTGATGTCGCCCAGTATAAACGATGTCTATGTGATGATCAAAGGGACATAAAGCAAGAAATATCACGAGAACAGTTGCAACGCAAAACACAAATATCGTTTGAGGAGGCCCGGATCCATGATAAAGTTCAATGAGCAAGGAAGAGGGAAATGCAAGAGGCTCCTTCCCATGAAGAATTGCAATGCTCCACATAAAGGTATTTGGAGGAATATCGTGTGCACAAAAAAGTACAATGTGTGACGTAGAGGTCATTGGAAGAAGTGCACAGACAAGAGGAGATGAAACGTGCCAAACAAAGAGAAATTGAGGAACATGTCCATGAGGAGTTGAAGTGCACAGTGCGTGAAGAAGCACTACATGAATTGGTTCATGAAACAAAGATCGAGGATCAAGTAAGTAACTTCTTATGTTTTTGTTTTAGATTGTTAAGCGATCATGATGTTGCACGAATGTTAACATAAATGTTAGTAACCTGCATGGGGGGAGAAGGGACAGAGAGAGCTATATCACCCCCTTACCAGAAAGAGATCTATGTCGGGTGAGTAAACAAAAATGAACATGAATAGAGTTCAATATGATAGTTGAACTCAATAGTTATGAAATGGATGGGGTCATGTTGGATCTGGGTTCTGACATGAATATCTTGTCGAAGAAGTCATGGGAATTGATGGGTAAGAGAATTTTGGTTTGGTCACCCATTCAGTTGTGTTTTAAAAATAAATACAAAATATATCTTATAGTTCGATTGGAGAAAATTGAAGTAAACATAGAAGAGGTGCTCCAAATACAATACTTCTTCTCCTCTCCCATTACATTTCTTAAACCCATTTATATAGGCTACCAACCACCTAAGAACATTCTAGAGGAGAAACCTTCTAGAAGCAGAACCTTCTAAGAAGTCCTCTTACATTTATTATGTTCACATTAATATATCTAACTACCATAGTGGACCTTATTTAATAATATAGTGTACCTAGTCCAGCTTACATTGAATGGCCTCCACTATATTCATTGTGGTCCCTTTATCCGCCCCATTACCTCTCTAGCTACACTACACTCCATCCCCCTTAATAAAGAGTTGTCATCAACACTTGTTATGAGGGTGTACAACCATATACCAAGGTCCCATGGACAAGCGTGTACCATAGTGTTGAATTAGGTTGGAGAACCAAGGTCTCATGGATAAGTGTGTACCATAGTGCTAAAGTAGGTTGGAGAACCAAGGTCCCATGTAGAGATGTGAGCCACCATGCTGAAGTAGTCCCACTGCCACTGTAAACCCGGGTCCCATGTCTAAGTGATCATGTGAACTCCACATTGAAGATATTGGATATTAATATAATCCAACTAAACTTTATGCTCTAAATATCGACACCGGTCATGTGGATCCAAATATGCAAGTCCATCCACATAGTTGGAAAGGGTTGAAGTTTAATATGAAAGGAAGAATACAACTATAGAATATGTAGGTTGGACACTGGTATTCATAATTGGCTCTTGATTTGTCACGTTGATGTTCTCTGCAAAATGTGCAGTAGAGTCATCAAATAAAATATGAAAGTGGTTGTCATCCCATAAATGACAATTATCCATATACCAATCATCTCAATCGTCCTCGTAATAATACCAAGCATATATTTCTTTATTATATTAGGTCGTAATGTAAATGTCGATTACCTCCCTGTTATATCTCTCATACCTTGCAAGATAAGAGTACCAAGAATCACAATCACGCTCGAGAGCATACCAAGTAATTTCATCTCGAGCATATTCCGCCAGAATGCCAGGATAAATCTGAAGGTGTTCCTTTGTTATATCACCGATAAATTTTAGGGACATTCAAAATTTTGCAGAGGCTGGAGTGCATCGCATATACATTAGAAAAAACTCATATAATATACCAAAACAAATATCTTAAAATAATATATCCAATGGCACTAATCTGGTATCAATCTAAGCAACCTCTGAAAAGTTAGAAGTTATGCAATCTCATTGTCGTCACGAAAAACATGAAAAAATGGTTGATATTAAATCAACGATATATTTACCTCTGAAGCTATAATTTGAACGATTGTTTTTTTGAAATTGGGTAAAATTTTGAGAGGAACTTGGATCTGTAATTTGTTTGGGAAAATTCATCTCCAACTGCTAAAAAATCAGTAAAATTGCACGGTCGTCCACAGAAAAAACCTTGAAAATAGTCGATTTTAAAATGACAATAAATTGACTTCTCAAACTCTTTTTCGGACGATTTGTTTTTTTTTAATTGATATTTTTTCTGAGTGGAACTCGGTTCTACAACTAGTTTATGCAATTTTTTCATAGAAATCTACATAAATTGTCCAGAATGTCGTGACCCTCTTTTTCTTCTTCAAAAAATCTGCAAAAATAGAAGAAAAAAATTGCCCCTTTTGTGGTTGAAGAAAGTGCTATGATACCAATTTTTAAATACCAAATATCTCTGAATACAATCACCACACAAGATGTATGGAACAATATAGAAAAATATCCATTTTATTAATACGAAACTCTTAGAGTAGAGCAAAACCATACAATGGATTATGTTATGGAAGGGATTTTCTCCTATTCTCTTGCATGTTCGAGGGGGAAACCTCCTAATGAGATGCATGCTCCAAATACAATACTTATTTTTCTCTCCTATTACATTGTTTGAACCCATTTATATAGTGCTACCAACCACCTAGGAACATTCTAAAGGAGGAAACTTCTAGAAGAAGAACCTTCTAAGAAGTCATCTTAGATTTATTATGTTCACATTAATATATATAACTACCATAGTGGGACTTATTTAATAATATAGTGGTCCTAGTCCACCTTACATTGAATGTCCTCTGCTATTATCATGATGTGCCCCCCCCACGCCCCCACCCCCATTATCTCTCTAGCTACACTACATTAATGTAGTATACCTAGGGAGGTAATATGGGGCACCTAGGGAGGTACCCAATGGGAATGTGGTTAAGTATTATTATGTATGGAGGTAAGGCCCATGTAATAGTGTGAACACAATAAAGGTAAGAAGGTTTTCTAGAAGGTTCTACATACTAGAATATTCCTTCTCTAGAATGTTCCTATGAAAATGAGAGAATTATATATAAAGAAGTGTAAGTCATGTATTGAAGCATACTGAAGTATATTGTGATTGTAACAAACAAGGATTTCTTGATTGTTATCATTCCTTAAGAACTAATAAATGGTGTTACCCAAATTTAAGGGTTTTGACTATTTGTTGTGTTGGATATTTGGTAATTGTTTTGGTTTATTCTTGTTCATATTAACGCTTATTTATGAAATATATTTTCATATCTATTTAGGTATTTAACATTCAGTATCAAAGCAGTTTTCTCAGGCAATGAAAGGAAGAAAATTTTGTGTTTTTTTGCATATTTTTTCTAGGGGAAAAAATTTATGGATCACTTCAGACTCGGTTCTGAAACTTTCTGCAAATAATTTTCAGAAAAAATTGGATATTTGAATTCCTCTCGGAAAAATACTCAATTTAAAAAAAATCGACCGAAATGGAGTCTGGGAAACTTGTAATTATTAACATTTGAAATTTGACAATTTTCAAGGTTTTTTCATAAAAAAAAAATTCACGCGATTTGCAGAGTAAGTTATTTTTATAAACCCTAGTTTTTGTTGAAGAATTATTCCAAGCAAGATGTTTTTACTGGAAGAGATGATGGACCTAGTATTGAATAATATATACAATCTAAAAATCATAATGGAAAGAGAAGTGTAAATCTCATCTACACTGGGGTTTCACTGATGATGCTCTCATATGGTGGAAATCATTTGACTATTCTAAGTGGATGTCACTTTCTAATGAAGCACCTGAAAAACTATTTTTATACCAATGGTCTCATGTCAAGATTAAATATAAAGATAGCACCAAGCGTTTATTTTCATATGGAACCTCGATGTTATAGTTTCATGGATGTAGTCATCAAGAAAATATTGTTGTTTCTATTAATCCTAGTTGCATGCATAATTTTATCAATGTTCAGTTGATTAATAGATTGCAAGTTCCTACAAAGAATATTCAAAGCACATAGGTTGAGGGTGAAAATGTTCAAATTTTTAAATATTTGAAGCCAAGTGTGGATAAATATGTATTACATTAAAATTTGTATGTTATAGATATGGATGATATGGATATTGTTTTGGGATATCCTTGGATAGACTCAGTGGGTACAATTAATATTAATGTGCAAAAGATGTTTTTGAAGTTGTGGTACAAGAAGAAGAAAATCACATTGCATGATGTGTCTCTTAGTAAGAAGGAAGGCCCCAAAGAGGAAAGAAAAGTAGTTATTGAATATTTTGAAGTTGAATATGAGGCCAAGTATACAAAAGGACATGAAGCAAAGCCCCAAGAAGGGCACAATAAAGAATCCAAGGAGATCATTGAATCAAAGGAAAACTATGTTGTAGAGTTGAAGAAAAAATAACTGATTCCTAAATTTGTTGTATATCACCATCCAAACCATATAGAGACAATAATCATCAAGGAAAGGACATGATCATCAACACACTTATGAACTTTCATGGAACTAGAAAGAAAAAAAATCAAGAGGTGCATGGAGGAATACCTGGAATGCAAGATGATATCAAGATAGAAAAGCAATCCCATGGCACCACAGGAACGATAGGGATCAGGATCAAGGTGGAAAGACATCAGTTGGACACCATGGTCATCTTCCATTAGAATGGATGGATAGTCTTACTTGGTACCAGTTAGCTACATTGCTTATCCGGTCATATTGTATGGTTTCTTCCCATGTTTCAAGGATGAAACATGTGAAGGGGGTTGGAATGTTGGATACCTAGGGAGGTAATATGGGTTACCTAGGGAGGTACCCAATGGAAATGTGGTTATGGATTATTATGTATGGAGGTAAGGCCCATGTAATAGTGTGAACAAAATAAAGGTAAGAAGAATTTTTAGAAGATTCTACCTATTAGAATATTCCTTCTCTAGAATGTTCCTAGGAGAAACAAAGAGTGTTATTTAAAGAATTGTAAGCCATGTATTGAAGCATAGTGAAGTATATTGTGATTTTTACAAGAAAGGATTGCTTGAGGAGTGTTATCCTTCCATAAGGATTACTATATGGTGTTACCCTACCTCAAATGTTTTAACTATTTCTTGTGTTCAATATTTGGTGAATGTTTTGGTTTATTCTTGTTGATATTAAGGGTTATTTCTAAAGTATATTTGCAAATCTATTTAGGTACTTAAAAGAAGAAGGTTGAATTTGAAGTGATCGAGATTATGGATGATTTGTGTCCCTACCCTTCCCTACTTAGCATTGTTTAGGCCTTCGACAACAATGTAGTCTTGAATTTGGAGAAGCGATAGATGTCGTTTTAGATTGACACATTGCATGTGATGGAACCTTTATATCCTAATAAAGGGGGAAAGTACAATGAGTCGGTAGATGAGGATGCACAAAGCTCTCTTATTGAGAATATCTACAAGATCACAAGGTTCAGGGAAGATTACGTCAATCCCATGGAACATGGGGAATTGATTTGGAGGAGAGTGAATTCATATGATATTGATTCAGACGATAGCATGAAAAGGTGGTAGAACAAGATTTACAAAGTTTCAGCAAGGAGGTGTGAACATATTACCATCGAGGTACACAAAGAAGAGTTTGGATCTTATTGGTTTAATGGCTCGTATCTGGTGGATGTGCGTATTGCATGGATGAAACACAATCTCGAACACCACCAGATACGCACCCTCAATACAATGTTAACAAGAGTACATGTGAGATGGTGGGTTGTGCATCGAGAATATTTTTGATAATGAGAATTTATGAAGAGCCCATTGACAGAAAGGTTCAGGATAAGGGTGTATATCCATCGATATATGTGTTCTTTTGAAAGGTGTTGGGTGTCTAAATTTTGGCTTGGTTAGTGAAGTTGATACCTGAAGGCCTAGAGTGTGCTGCATGGAAAAAATTGTGTTCCCACGGTTCCTTGATTTTCTATGGAATAAGTAAGGGAGACATGTGTGAAAAGCATATATATGGAAACATCATATGTTGTAATAGTGAGAACGTCCTCCCATTCAATCCCACTCAACCCCATTGAGAAAATAGATGATTCCCACAGGAGTAAGGTAGTAGTGGGTAGTCAATGGATGGCACCAAATCTAGAAGGGGCAAGTGCAGCCCCCCCGTGGTAAAAAATGAATAGATGGGCTCATGTGAAGAAGCGTCATGACCCGTTAGGGGTCATTGTGACCAATTAACCAAGAGAACACCAATGTAGGGGTGCACAGGAATTATGCACGACACCCTCGGAGAATAAGACTCGTGCATGTATGAAGTCATCTACATCATCATCATTCCATAAGATTTGGCAACGGAAAAAGATTTGTGATAATAACAGTCGATATGAGAAGTAGTTACACCGCATCAAATTCATCCAATTTCAGGGAAATGGGATCATTAATTTCGCTGAAAACAAGATGATTTTCTTGATTTATAATAAAGGAGGAATTAACTTTGGTGGCTAGTGGAAAGCTCGACATTAAGGCTACAACAACTAATCGATGTCCAACATAATGAATTTGATGGCTAGGGTGGAATATGATATCAGCAAGCTCATGGAAAGGATTGACCAATAACTCCATGTTCGATGAACGACGGGCACCATTATAGTTTCGTTATCTTGAGGACAAGTGGAGTGTTTTGGATTATTACTTCTTCCCTTATTTTTGAGAGTGCTCTTTCATTCCTATCTTAGAAAGGTTTTGACGGACTGGTTATGAGATTTCATAACATAGTCACCACATATGGAATGATGTCCTCAAGAAACCCCCCCCAGAATTAACTTCTATCCATGATTGAGTTCATGCAACTGAGGTTGAGGTCGCACAAAAGTATAGTTACTTTCCCTCTCTACTTTCAAGTGAGCGCATGACTGTGATGGCATCTATTTCATCCAAAACAAAAGAGATTATTTAAGCATTGGTTGAGCAACAAAGTATATCAGAGATCATCACTACTCTGGTCGATAAGGCCTTAATATTTTATACCCAGCTAAGGGACGCTTAGGTTACTATTGGCCCATTGATCGAGAAAATGGAAACAACAGATCTTACATCTTCTCAGGTCACAACAGTCGATGTTGATGCATTTTTTCATCTCACCAAGGAACTTAGGGAAACCTCAATGAACATGATTGCAAATTCAAAGCGTTTGTCCAAGAAATCATGAATACAGTTCTATCCATCGCATCAGTCACTCCACGAGGAAGTTGGCTTGAGAAAGAAACATGTTGGAACAAGGGTAGACCCAAGGTTCAACACTACAACAGCGCACCAACAAAACCCTAACTATCGACCCTTTCAACAACACCTATGAAGCAGATGAAGTCTCACCCGAGGTAGAGGCAGGGGTGGTTGCAGGACTCATATGTCTACAACCTTATTTGGAACACAAATTTGTGATTGTAACACCTTAACAAAGAACTTAGTTATTACAGTTCGTTAATATTCATCCTTAATTCACAGCGCAGCTAAACCCTAATAAGATATCTGCGCAGTTTTCAACCAGATCTAGCATCCAACAACACTTAGCATAACGAAACAAATTAGATCTAGCAGATTCAAGCACTAAGCATATTCACATAGGTTAGATCTAGCATTCACTCTCATTATTAAGCACAGAGCAACATCAGATCTATCTATCATTCATCTATATTAAAGCACTTAAGCAAGTCAACACATAAACACAGAAATACATTGCACAAAGCACAGCAACACAGGATGTACATGGTTCACCCCCACCCTGGGGCTACATCCACGAACTCGTCATCCTCTTTATTATCTTCGATCAATATTCTTACATGCACAAAGCCTCAAAATCAACTCCGTAGAGGATAGGAGATCTGCGCACCTCGCTAGATTCTCCTTCCTTGAGTTATAGCACAAAGCCTTCCACAGTCTCTTACAACCACTTGCACTTAGCTCTACAAGCCTCACACAGTATGCACAAAGAAATTACCACTTAGCACTTAGCACTTAGCATACTTTCAACTGACTAGTCACTACTAGTCACTATTCACTCGTCACTATTCACTACTTCTTACTTCACCGAGACTTTTATTTATACATTACAAAATAGGCCTAAGCATGGGTAAACCCATGGGACGACATCCCCATACCCATTACATTATCCCAAATCCCAAAAAGGCCCTAAAAAGGGGTCGAGATCCTGCGATCTCTGCTTCGACCTGCACTCCACCTTCAACGGCATGGCAAAGTCCCAAAAAGGTCCAAAATGACCAAGGATCCTCAAAACTTGGTCAAGGGCCAATAGGCCCCCAACACTCACCTGTGACTCGTCCCGAGTAACTCTGATCTGGGTAATTCTGCCTCAAACACCTCGAGCTTGACTCAAGCTCCTTCGACTTATTATTGTGCCATGGCCTCATTCTTAGCGAACTCTTGGATAATAACTTCATTGACAGGTCCCTCTAAGCGTTGTTCAGCTGCAGTGACAACTTGCTCCAATTCTTCTCCTAAGCCTTCGATCTCTAAGAACAATTGGCAAGCCTCATCTTGTATAGGTTGGAGGCTCTAAGTCACTTCCATGACTCTTCTCTGAATGGTGTGGACCCATCGTTGAGAAGTGTGCTACTCTTGGGATCGATTCATCCTTTCAATAGTTGATAGGGGCTTCAACTAGGCCTGTATTGTTTCTGCTTGCTTCTTTGCCTCCTGGAGTTGTCACTCCAATGCCTTCAGTTTTGGATTCTTAGTGAATTTCTCATAAGTCTGGGCACTACGATCACTTAGTTGTTTACATTCCATGGCAAGGGCCTTTATTCTCTCAACTGCGCTTCGAGAAGTTGCATCTCTTTCATCCCTCACATCCTGCAGGGTGTCAGGCACTGTGTGGAGCTCTAAGTCTGTTATTATTTGATGTAGTTGTTGGATATCTTTTGCGAGATGATCTACTTAGCCTTATGCCTTTATATCTAATCCTGTCACAGAGCGAAGTGATCTGTTGAATGCTTCTTTCACTTCGATTTGTTCTGTGAGAAATTGTTCTTTTTCTTGCTGAATCTATGATTTTTCCTTTTTAAACTTTGTCTGGAGAGCAACCTTCTCTTGCTTCATAACTCATCCTTGTTCTACGACTACTTCTTACAATTTGTTCAAGGCCTGGGTGGATTTTTCTATTTCTTCCTGTGCACGACGAAGGTGAGCTTCGACCGCATCAACTAGTCGGCGGAGTTGGGTTGGCTCATCTCCCATCTCTGGTTCTTCCAATGGTAGGGGCGCAGTGGACACTGCGCGACTGGAATGAAGGGCATGTTGTACCCATTGAATCTCAACCTTGATTCTTTTGTACATCTCCGCCTGCTTGGCTTTATGTTTTTGTAAGTTTTCCTATGAGGCCTCATTTACAGCTGCGATGATGAAGTCAAAGTCATCAATAGTGAGCACAGCCTACATATTAGTCATGGTGGCTCTAGATTTATTCCAGGAAGTGGGTTTCGTGGGAGAACCCTTCCTTTTCTTTAAGGGATCAACCTCATCTCTAGGCGGTGTTACTTCGCCTTGCTTTTGCTCATCTTATTTTCCATTTATCTCTTGTACTTCGGCATCACCCCCTCGGCCAAGTGATACTAAAGAAGTCTCTTATGATGCACTGCTCAAGTCTTGGACTTCTTCGATCTTCTTGCTTCTGCTGGGTCCCAATGTGTCATGTTCTTTTTGAGCGGCCTCTGAGCTATCAAGTTCGAGATTAGACATCTCTGAAGGTTCAGTAGGGAGAAGGAGGTATGCTGACCAATCCTTGGTTATCTCCTCGAGGTACTCTTCTGTGAGCTTGTAATACGACTGAAGCTCCTTCTTATGCTCATCTGCTCGCGCAGTGATATAGATGAAGTGTCAATCTGCGTGGAACTTCATGAGCAGTCAGAACCACTATAGGGTGTTTGGCATCATGTGAGGTTCAGCTTCAATGGCCATCTTCAATTGGATATAATATGTATGAAATACCACGTTCGACTGCCATTGTTTTCCCATATCGCTCGAATACCAGAGCGTGGTGAACTTCGCAGCAAGCAGCTCGAACGGCTCAATATCCAGGAAGGTCACACCTTCCGGCATCTCCTAAGAAATAAATGCGATGAGGATTAGGAGCCAGCTAAAGTGGAACTCGTAACCCTGATCCTATGCTTCACGGCAATCTAATTCCAGCTCGTTAACTAGGTACTTCACCCAGTTCATCTGTAGGCATTCCATGCATTTCCCTGCAAGGTCAACAACAAACCCTGTGACCTTCATGGGTTTGTTCTTCCTTAATATCTTTCCTGCAATTAATTTGCATGCTAGGTGCACTACACCATTTTGGATGGAAGCTACCTTCTCAACATCGTTGTAGGTATCCTTGATCTTCTGTGCTAATGCACGATCTGTGGCCTTCCCTGGATAGAATTCCTATGGGTCGGGTCCTTTCATACTCAATCCAATGATCCTATGGATCAACATCGAATCGATTGTGATATGTCGGTCTAGCCATAAGTAGTCGCCATGGTAACAAGAGAGAAGGAGCTTAACATAGGCGTTAACCTCCTGATGCCTTCCAAAGTGTGGGGTTTTCATTACATTCAATAGGGTGGACTGCGCGAGGTTCATCGTCCACGACTAGGGGATTATTTTTGAGTTATTCCCCTTCATCCTGGTCAAGCATTTATATGGGGCGAGTATACTATGGTTCTTGAGGTCTCCTAGGTTGAAGTCGTTGAACTTCAACGTTGCGATCTTGTCCTGTTGCACTCTAACTACGTGTATCCCCTTCAGAAGGTACGTAGTAACCATGGTGTAATCAAAATCTCTCGGCACACTATCACGACTCACCGGGTCGTCCATAGGCGGGATGTAGTCGGGTAATATGGTCAGAATTAGCTTCTCATTTGCTAGGTCATCTCTGTGCTTGGTTCTCTTTTCTACTGCAACTAGGGATGCTCTGGATCCGCAAGAGGTCAATGGAGAGGCTTGCACTCCTCTCGTTGATGATGCTTGTACACCCACAAACATTACTCTTTCAATCATGAGGTCAATGAGTACCTCCTTCACAGACTCTTCGACTGCGCTAAATTCTTCGGACATATGCGCTCATGGTTTAATATCTAGGGTTTGAAGAGTAACTACTCAATGCAACGGAATGGATGGTGATAGCTCGATGATCACTGTGCAAAATCAACTGATTTGCGGGCTCAAATAATCACGGTTGAAAAAATTGTTCCCAGTGCAATGCTCAATGGAATAAGTAGGCAACTAGGTAACGGATTTCCCCAATGGGTGAAAAGCCTTCATTAATGCAGTTTTGTCCATTATGGCGCGGTCCCAATGGTCTGGTGGAGAGATTTCTGACCATAATTGTCGTTCTATCCATTCGGGACATCAGTCTAACGGTTATACTATTTCCAACAGCTATATTGCTTCACCATGGCGAAGTGCCATGTGGTGTTGTTCTGCTATCCCAACGAAGTTCAGATTCTGGAATCCTTCCTTCTAAGAAGTTCCCTCCAGAACCTTCTGTAACTTTTCGATCTTTGCTTTCTCCATACTTAGTTTTCTAGCCTTCCTTCCAATGATCTGCATCTCAGTATTCGTCTTTCCATTCTGATTCTTGTCTTATTTTGTCATAGTAGCTTCGCGTTGTTGAGATTCTTTCATAGGATTCAAGGGAAATACTTATTTTCTCTCTAGGGTAGGTGCTCTACTCGCCTATGAGTCTGCTTGTGTTCTTCCAACCTAGACATCCAAGTTTTTAGTTCTAAATAGATTCAATTTGTTCTCTTGTTATTCAATCAAGTGTGTGATCCTCCTACTCATGAAATATTTTAATTATTGTTTCTTCTACTCTAAGACTTCTTCTTCTTTTCTTTTGGCTTGATCCTTTTCAATCCAAGTTTTTCCTAGTAATATAGCAAATGGGGCATTGTTCTCAATAAATTTAACAACCTCAAACTCTTCCTCTATCGAAGTTCCATGAGAACTCATATATATCTAGGTAATTCTTCCACATAGTCTTATCAGTTTTCCTCTAAATAATCTTGTTCCTCCCAATGAAGGACTCATAGCAGGCTTTCCTAAAGTTTCCCAAGTTCTTTCTGTCATAATATTCACCTGTGTTTCTTCATCCAGAACACAGTCAATGTCAAAGTCTCCTATTCTTGCTTCTATGCACTCTTTTTCTTTGAAGATCTCTGATAAGATGATATTTCGGTGATCATTCAGGGTTTCTTTCATTTGTAGGAATACATCCTCTGATTTTTTCTGGGGTTCTGCCATGGTCTCAGTTTCTTGATCTTTCTTAGGGTTTTCTTGTCTCATATTCATTCTTTCAACTTTAGCAATCATTCTAGGGCAATCCAGAACTTCATGATCCATAGCTTTACAAAAAAGACAACTAGGTCTTCTACCAGGGAATTCATTTGCAAGATGTCCCAGTCTTCTGCAACTGTAACAAAGAGTCAATCCTTACTTTCTCTTAAATGATCCCCAACCTTTCCTGTACTGCGCACTAAGATCATAGTAGTTAACCTGCAAAAAAATCTTTCTAAGATCTTGCATCCATTTGTTAGTCAAAACATTCTTTCTATGCATAGGAATAACATATCTTTCACTATTCTTATCAGATCTACTCATATCAAATCTTCTTTCTTCTAGTTGTACCCTAGTTTTCAGGCTAGAACAAAATTTATCAAACATACCTAGATCCATATTCTTGAAATAAAAATTTCCACTTATCTTACTTTTTCAATCAAAAATTCTACTATTATTACCTTTATCAGAGCACAAAGCTTTCAAATCTAAAAATTTTCACTATTCTTGCCTTTCTCAGAGCACAAAGTTTTCAGATCTAAAAAATTTCACTATTCTTACCTTTCTCAAAGCACAAAGCTTTCAGATCTAAATATTTTCACTATTCTTACCTTTCTCAGAGCACAAAGCTTCAAGATCTTACCTCTTTTCTTTAGATCAGATTTATTTTCTTAGCATAGAGCTTCACAATCCAAATAGAGTACTACGCACTAGGGCAATAGATCTACGCACAGAACTTTCACAATTTCTGGTCAGATCTTCGCACAGAGATTCTTCTTCCTCAAATCCCAGCAATCACAGTTTCATGTCATATATTCGCACATAAATTCTTCTTCCTCAGTTCCCAACAATCACAATTTCAGGTCCTAGCAACAGAACCATTTGTTGGCACAGGGGCAGACCCAAGGTTCAATTCTACAACAGCGCACCAACAAAACCCTAACTATCGGCCCTTTCGGAAACACCTGCAAAGTAGATGAAGTCTCACCCGAGGTAGAGGAAGGGGTATTTGGTTGCAGGACTCAGATGTCTGCAACCTTAGCTGAGACATAGATCTGTGATTGTAACACCTTAATAGAGCACTTAGTTATTACAGTTCATGAATATTCATCCTTAATTCACAGCGCAACTAAACCCTAATAAGATATTTGTGCAGTATTCAACCAGATCTAGCATCTAGCAGCACTTAGCATAATGAACCATACCAGATCTAGTAGATTCAAGCACTAAGCACATTCACATAGGTCAGATCTAGCATTCACTCTCATTATTAAGCATAGAGAAACATCAAATCTATCTATCATTCATCTATATCAAAGCACTTAATCAAGTCAACACATAAAAACATCAATACATCGCACAAATCACAGCAACACAAGATGTACGTGGTTCACCCCCACCCTGGGGTTACATCCACCAACTCGTCGTCCTCTTTATTATCTTCGATCAATCTTCTTACATGCACAAAGCCTCAAAATCAACTCTTCATAGGATAGGAGATCCGTGCACCTCGTTAGATCCTCCTTCCTTGAGTTATAGCAGAAAGTCTTCCACTGTCTCTTAGAATCACTTGCATTTATCTCTACAAGCCTCACATAGTATGCACAAATAAATTACCACTTAGCACTTAGCACTTAGCATACTTGCAACTGACTAGTCACTACTAGTCACTATTCACTTGTCATTATTCACTACTTCTTACTTCGCCTAGACTTCTATTTATACATTACAAAATAGACCTAAGCATGGGTAAAACCCATGGGTCGACATCCCCACACCCATTGCGTTATCCCAAATCCCAAAAAGGCCCTAAAAAGGGGTCTATATCCCGCAATCTCCGCTTCAATTTGCGCTCCGCCTTTGACAGCCTGTCGAAGTCCCAAAAAGTTCAAAAATGATCGAGGATCCTCAAAACTTGGTCAAGGGACAACAAGCCAAATAATAGTGGTGGGGGGTTGTTGGCACCCAAATTTTTGGGTAAATATCATGTTCACACACAAACCTTGTTGTGCGTGCAATTCGAGTTTTGCATGCACTCAAGAAGTTATGTGAGGCGTGAGAGGAGGATTGCACACCAAATCAAGTTTTGTTATTGCGAGCCAGTTCGATTTCTATCAATGCACGTCGATTTCATTTTTGTGATGCACACCAGAAATCAAGAAGACACTACATCCATGTCAGAATCAAGAAAAAAATCTTCGAGAAATGTCCCCGAATGATTACTACAAGCAACACGAGGGAACGTGGAACAAAAAGAAAATGACCTGAAAAGGTAGTTGATATTTCCACGATTCCAAAGAGGCTACATGTAATGCATGTGGGTGATTAAAGTGTTCAGGACTAGAAGTTAGAGAAGTGCATGGGGTAGAAATGAAAGTGACAGAGTGTCAAATCTAAGAAGCAAATATAATGGAGAAAAAACAAAAAACAAAAAAGAGTTAGCTCGTTAGTCATTTTGTTGTTGTTTTGATAGTTGGGGGTATTTTTTCCATTGAGCTTGCTCTTAGCCTATGTTTTTGTAATATTTCTGGTTGTAAATCCGAGTATATCACATTTTGCAGAGTATAAAAGAATGCACATGGAATTGTGTATGTAACACTGGCCAAGTGTATCAGAGAGCAAGGCTTTGTTGTTGTCAATTTATGAGTTTCTTAATGTATGTTTGTTATGGTGGAATGAAGATAATAAAGCTGCAATGATTATGTTCTTATGATGTGTTACTCATGTGTCAATTGAATTTTTTTGTGTTGTTGTTGCATACAGATTTTAAGTAGTTTTCAATTGATTATCTGAATGGGAACTCGAATGGAATTTTGTGAAATTAGTCCTTCTTCATCATCAACACAATACTATATGGTCTATCTGATTGTCATGGCATCTTGGGTGAGACATTCTTTGGTCTTTGACTAAGGATTGGTATGTCAATGCCTTGGGGTTTGTTTTACTCAACTCTGGATGAACCTTGGGTCTCCAATCCCTCAACATTAGGAAAGACGCATAGAAGTGTGGATGAGCTAACACCATCCAACAACAACACCTTATCCCAACCTAGCTCCCATATGGTGAAAATTACTTACTCCCCTTCTATATGGTGAATTATTCCCTTATTCTCCTATGTTTTCATTATTCTTCTATGGTGAATATAGGGTTTTTAAATGATCATGGGATGTCTATAGGAGGAATTCATATTACATGACTCTTTCTTCGTATTGAAGAATAATTTATTTAACTTGATTCCAAAGTTGCTAGAACTAACCTTGATTATGAAATACTTTGTGTTTCATCACTTACCTTGAACCAAAATCTCTTTGATTTCAAATACCAATTCTTTGATTTCAAACACTAGTTTTTCTTTGCAATAATAAATGTATGACTTTCCTACAAATTGTCTCTCTTCATCTTGGAGAATTTGGGTCCTTTCATGATCTTCCATTGTTAATTGGAGGTCCCCAAACTGGTGTTATAATCTCTCCCTATCCTTAAAGTGGGAGGTGAAGCATAGTTTATTCCATACCTTTAATTTCAGCGTATTATATTTTACTTTCTATTTACATACAAAAATCAAGACTCTTAGATAGAGAGGCACCATGCTTCTTCAATTTTAGACATTAACAAGTGATCATAGAGATATAGAGTATTCAAGGAAAAAGGAATCAACTCATAATCGATCTCTCAAATAAGGTGAAGGAGGATTGATTTATGATAAGAGACACAATGTTTCATGAAGGAAGACAATCTATGTAGATTTTCCAATAGGAAGAAACCTTGAAGAATAAATCGATCAAGTATCTCTACAATATGCCAGGAAAAATCTCCTATATCTTCAAGTATATTTTCCTTTACTAATACATATGGTATTTAAGTTCGACAAAACGTTTCCACGATACAGATAAAATCGACTGTACCATCGAAAATTAATAAGTAATTATCAAAATTTGTTATTTTGTTATTGGTTCCCCGACATTCATCGAAATTTCAAATGCATCCAATGAACATCGACATTTCATATCCTCTTCGATGGCTTGCAATCAACACATCCTCAAACCACTAGGTACATGTGGAACCCCATAATCGAATAGATATCACAAAAGTGTGTTTATATATCCATGAGTTATAACAGTTGACTCGAGGACCTGTAAATACATGTAAAGTTAGTTATGATTGTCTTATGTGACCGACCTATGGGTCGAGGTTGTCACCAAGAGATAGGAACATATAAATATATAAGCTTGTAAGTAGAGTGATAGGAATGGAGAGGCTTTTCAGAGAGACATTAGGAGGAATCTTTAGAGACAGAAAAGGTGTGGGATGTGTATTTCACTTTGCCCAGTTTTGTAATGGAGATTGCAATTGTGATGTATGTCATGTAAAGATCCTACTATTATGATAAATTAATGGAATATCAGTATTTTTTTTACTCATACTTTTATTATATGTGATGCTTGTTGTAATCTTTAGTGTGTATCTACAATCCTTAAGAGATATTTAATGCATCTTTATAATAATATATGAATCTAACTACAAAAAAATTGGAAGGTTTGGCTAAGAGAGGGAATTTGAAGGGGGGTTAGTTATAAGATATGGAAGGGGAACTAGGGATCCAATAAGAGGAAATAAGTCCATTTATTTCACTCAAAACAGGTCTATGAATGAAGTTATGTTTGTTAAATAGTTGAAAATGGAATGGGTCCTTAGAGTGAACAATGCCCCTATTAAGGGTTCCTTAGGATCTATCTAAACTTTAATTCTCAGGAATCAACCATTCCATTTAAAAAATGAGCCTTGAAGATATTTATTAATGTGAATAAACCTAGCATCCTCTTCCTATAAGAGACAATTTCAAATGGGGATAAAATAGTTAGAGATCTAAGCAGCTTGCATGGGGGTTGGCAGTTTAAATTTATTGATTCTAGAGGAATGTATGTGGGGCTCATTATAAAAGTTGTACATGTCTATAATTTTTTTTGTGCGATTGGAAACTTAAAACCCTTTGTTGTGAAAAAATACAAAAAAATGTCATGTAGGATAAAGAGGAAAAATTTTGCATTGTTGTAAATTTTTCCTTGGTGCAAAATGAATTCCATGTTACACTAAAATGCACACTCAAGTCTAAAAAATCCTTCAATTTGAGTGGTTCAAATTGTAAATGATTTTTTAAGTCATTTTTCATAATCCTGTATTCTTATTTTTTCATTTGCAATCATAAAAGACTTAGTTGTGCAAAAATAGGGAAAAGATGCCTAGTAAAACCCTAGAAATGCACAACTTGTTTGTAATAAGTAAGTCAAGGTTTTATTATACCTTAGATTTGAGTTGTGCAACTTTATGAGGGTGTGGTTTATCATATTAGACTTGTTCATGTTGTTAATTTTACAATTGCAATTTAAAAAACAGTTGTTATGCAAAAGAGGCAAAGCTTTCCTTGTAAATTTGAATGTAGAAATTGTACTAAGTGACCAAATTAAAATGCATGCCCAAGCTTTGTTGTAATGCCTAATTTTTTTTTATAAGGTTTAAGATGGAGATATCTATATTTAATATCTCCCTTCACCATCTAATGTGAAATTTAAGAATGGGAGAGGTTGATTTCATGCACTTAGATTTGGAATTTTATGTAAATCTAAAGTTAAAATTTTCTTAGAGTAAAATGCACGCCCTAGTCTCAATTTCGACTCAAATTGAGTGGTTCAACTTGAATAAAGTGTAATTTGTGACTTTACACCTACATATAGCCTTATATTGGAATTTTTAGTCAAACAACTACCTATTGTGCTCAAAGGATAAAAATCTCCTTGTAAAATGGAAGGGCCAATTTGTTAAATTTGGCTATAGAAAAGTGCATGCCCAAATTTGGATAAGCCTCCATAATTTAACATTTAAGTTGTAAATTGATGATTGCAATATTTTTAACACATTTGTACAATTAGGGGTGCATTTACATTCCAATAAGGATGATTTTTATTCACAAATATTCATGAAATTTTGATGAATTAGAGGATGGTGGGTTATGAGAGAAATCACGGTCAAGGACTTCTAACCAACCAATTATACATAGAAAATGAAATAAAACTTAACAACACATAATTAACCCATATAAAATAATTTAAAGACAATAAATCATAGACAATATAGAGTTTGTTCACCTCCAAATTGATTCATTCAAGTTGGTCAGAAGTTTGTAATTTATGTTTTTACATATGCATACAACTTTGTTTGTGCATTTAGAGAAATAACACTCTTTGTTGTGCAAAAATACCAATAATTGTTTTATAGAGTGAAAAGGTCAATATTACAGGAAATATCACAAGTTACAAGGTTGTATAAAAGTAGTAGATCTATCTATACCTTTGTTTGTGCAATTTGAAACATAAAACCTTTTGTCGTGTAAAAATACCAAAAATTGTCTTGTAGGAGAAAGAGAGAAAATGTTACGTTGGTGTAAATTTTGCCTCGGTGCAAAATGCATGCCAAGCTACACTAAAACACACACCTAGGTCTAAAAAATCATTCAATTTGAATTGTCCAAATTGTAAATGATTTGTTAATTCATTTTGCATAATCCTATATACTATGTTTTGCATTTGTAGTCATAGAAGATTTTGTTGTGAAATAATAGGCCAGAGATGCCTAGTAAAACCATAGAAATGCACAACTTGTTTCTAAAAAGTAATTCAAGGTTTTATTATACCTTATATTTGAGTTGTGCAAGTTTATGAGGGTGTGGTGATTCATCATATTATATATTTTCATGTTTTTAATTTTGCAATTGCAATTTTTTTAATTTTGCACTTGCAATTTTCAAAATGGTGATGTGCAAAATAGACAAAGTTTTCCTTGTAAATTGGAAGATCAAAACTGTACTAAGTGACCAAATTAAAATGGCGGCCCAAGCCTCCATGTAGCACCTAAAATTGTTTTATAAGTTGTAATATGGAGATATCTATATTTACTAATTATCTGTGCCACCTAAAGTGAAATTTAAGAAGAGGGTATTACTGGGAAGACCTATAATTTGGTCTAATGGTTTCTTGGATTCAACATTAGATTCTACGTCAGATTCAGCATCCATGTCAAAGGCATTGTCATAGATATGAAGTTGTGAGACTCCTTCCAGTACTAAGGGAAGGATGAGTCCATGAATAAACCATCTACTAGAAATGATTTCATTGTAAATATGTATATTTCTAAATTGCAAGTTTGTTGGAGATATTGCACACACCTAGGATATTTTTCCTTATTTTCCTATTTTTATTAGTCACTATTGAGGGTCTCCTATTTTTTAGGAACCTCTCCTACAATCTAGGAGAATATTCTCTTCAGTTTAGAGTCAGTTACACTTAATTAGACTAGGGGAAGTCACTCATGCATGGAAACCTCAATTTTATCACCAACAGTTGCATGTGTTTCTCTCACTTCCACACTTATGACTCAGTTAGCTGAAGACTACATGACTAGTTAACTAGAACTAGGTGGTGGTTAACTCTGGTCACTTCATGTGTGTGTCCATCTCTCTCTAAACCACCACTATGACACATTGGCTTATCTTCTAGTGTGCATTATTGAACTCTAGAGAGTATATCATGTGTAAATTATTATTCATTCATTTGGTTACTACATTTTCTCATTCTTTTCTCTCCAATTTTTCTCTCATCTTCTCTATTTTCCAAGTTGTGTTCATTCTTCTGCTAGCTAGATCTCCTATGCAGGTACTCACCACATTCTACATGGTATCAGAGCCCATGGGCTTCTAGGAAAAAGGCGCACCAACATTTTTTATTTGCAGGTACTGGAGATTGAAGAACACAAGAAGAATGGAATCTCCACCATCTACAATTATGACCCTGTACAACTACTTTTAATGGAAGAAAAAGATGGAAAATTTGCTCAGAGGTAGAGGATTGTACAGTTTGACCATGGCTACAGAAACATAACCCACATCAGCCATTGAAAAATCCAAATATCTCAATAGAATGGATGAGGCTTAAGGATCCATCTGCATGCACATGTCCCTTGAGTTGTTGTTTCATGTATCAACTTGTAAAACTCCAAATGAGATCTAGACCACCATGGAAGGACTCTTTGGAAAACAAGATGAGATGAGAGGCCACATGCTTGAGTTTGAATTAATTGCATTGGATACAAAAATCTTTGAAAACATCCAGGATTCCTTCACAGGGTACAATGATTTGTTGTTGAAACTCAAGGAATGTGAGATTGATAAATTAAAGGAAAAGTGAATGGTTCTCACCTTTTTTTAAAAACTTGGTCTGGATTATTAAGTTTTTGTTTCTACTTTCCACACTCATAGGTTGATTGCAAAAGCATCCTGGACTATGCCATCTTTGAATACCTTTATTGAGGCCTTGATTCAGGAGCAAGATAAACTCATCAAGATAGGTGTGATCAAAAATCTAAAGCTCATGCACTTGTTGCACATGATGGCAACCTTTCTCAACATCAAAAATCCAAAAAGAAAGGAAAAGAAAAGGCACATACAAAACAAAAGAAGGAAGGATACTCCAAACCCTTCAATGACTCCTCAGGATCTAAAAGTGGAAAAGGGGAGAAAATACAAAATTGTACTTATTGCAATCGAGGATTCCATCCAGAACCTACATGCATGAAGAAGCAAATAGACCTTATGACTCAGATTCTTCAAAAGAACAACCTTGGGGATCAAATTCATGAGGGTTCCAATAAGAATCCAGAAGATCATGCTCCCAAAGGTAATAATTATACATTAGTTGTTGTTCACTATTCATATGATGTGAGGATCGTGGATTCAGGCGCATCCCACCATATGGATACCATAGAGGATATTTTGTCTTCTTTGACTGCATGCAATGGTACTCCTATCCTCATGGGGGACAACTCTCCAATCGAGGTTGTCGGAAAAGGGAGAGTAGAACTAGATAATGGAAGTTTTGAGACCATTCTCCATGTTCCTCAACTTTCCTTGAATCTTCTCTCTATGTATCAAATTACACACTCAAGCTCAGACAAAAAGGTGGATTTTACACCAGACTATGTGTCCATATTTGGCATGCAATCCAACTCCAATGTTGTAAATCATCAGTCATGGTTATACACTTTTTCTAAGTTTATTGAACTTGATTCCTCTATACTACTTACGCATTCTAATGATAGTAGTATATTATGGCTCAAGAGGTTTGGTCACTTGAAGTTCAAGTGCATGCAACAACTTAGCAAGAAAGGGATGGTCACCGGATTACTTGATATCCATTTTTTCGAAGGGGTTTGTGAAGGATTCATCGTTGGAAAGTACCCTCAAGAGAAGTCTGATAAGGGGAACGCTCACGGGCCCTCCTCTCCATTAGATTTGATTCACAATGATCTCATAGGTCTATTCCCACATCCACTCATCGGTAATTCAAGGTACGTTCTTACATTTTTGGATGATTACTCACGTTATACTTGGGTATTTTTTCTCGAATAGAAGTCAGAGGTATTTGAGCACCTAAAAGAGTTCAAGGCACTTGTTGAGACTCGGTCAAGGAGAAAGATCAAATCTCTCTGTACAGATAATGGGTGGGATTATGTCAACAGATATGTTCAAAACCTTTTTCTTGATTCCGGGATACAGTTGCAACAGACAATACCATATGCGTCGGAGTAGAACGGGGTTGTTGAGCGAAAAAATATATCTCTCAAGGAGATGACCTCTTACATGTTGCATGCAAGATCACTTACTCATAATCTTTGGGATGAGGCACTTAACTCTGCTAAATACATCCAGAATATATCCCCCCACATATCTGTGAAAGATCAAACTCCTTTTGAGGCTTGAACCAACAACAAACCGAAAATCACCCACTTTTGTGTCTTTGGCTCATGTGCATGGGCCCAAATTCCCTCTAAAAAAAGGAAAGCACTAGATCCATAGAGTATTTCATGTATATTTGTTGGATACCCATATGGTGTGAAGGGATATAGATTTATTGATCCCTCTACGAACCATCTTACCATTGAGAGCAGTGTTCAATTCAAGGAAAGTATCCTACATGCTCCATAGGAACCACATGTAGATGCTTTTGTCCTTCCACTAGTTCTAAATGATGAGTCTTCAAATTTAGAGTCTACTTCATATCTTAGCTTCAATACAGAGTCAGAGGTTCAGAATATGTAGATGGACAGTCAGTATAGGAAGATGAGGAGCTAATGCACAGGCCCAAGTGGGCACAAAACACTCTTCAGGATACAGGAGATCTTGTTATGGATCAAACGGATCTCAGGAGGCCTTGATCTGAGTTAGAGGATCCCCCTTGTGTATTCACAACCATTGAGCCCATGTTTCCTATGTATTATTATGTGGCTCAGTCTTCAGACCTATAGACCTATGGTGAGGTTGCAGGGAATCCCTTTTCGGAAACAACCATGCAGGAGGAGCACAATTCCCTCCTCCAAAACCATACCTGGGATCTAGTTCCACTTCCTTCACGAAGGAATCTTGTCAGATGCAAATGGGTCTACAGGACCAAGAGCATAGTGAATGAAAAGGTTAGAAAATACAAGGCATGACTATTTTCCAAAGGTTTTCAATAGGTTCATGGCATAGACTACAATGAGATATTCACTCCAGTAGTGAAGATGGATTCCATTTATTTGGCCCTTGCTATTGCGACAGCCATAGTATGGGAAGTTTATCATATGAATGTGAAGAATGTATTTCTTCATGGAGATCTCTCATAGGAGATTTACATGGATCAACCACCTAGATTCATATAGGATTCATCTTTGGTTTCTAGGCTCAATAAGTCTCTCTATGTCTTCAAGTAGGCGATGAGAGCATGGTATGCCAATATGGAATTCTACTTGTTGTCCCTGACTTTTGTGAGATGTAAATCTGATCGAAATGTCTACATGTTTAGGACTATTGATTCACTTCTCATTCTAGTTCTTTATGTGGATGATCTTTTTTTCACTAACTCCTCGACTTCATTGAGTGCTACGGTGAAGTGGATTTTGCATGACAGGTTCTTGATGACGAACATGGGTCCACTCCATTACTTTCTTATCCTTGAGATTATTCAGGATGCTTTAGGCATCAAGATATCTCAATCTAAGTATGATCGGGATCTCATGGAGATATTTCACATGACATACTACAAGTCTACCACTACTCCCTTCCTATCTGGGGTGAGGCTTGAGGATGGAGGGGACACTCCACTAGTTGTCAACACTCTGTAAAGCCAACTTGTGGGGATTTTTTTGTATCTCTCCCACCCCCAACCAGACCTATCATATGCAGTGGGAGAAATCTCTAGCGACATGTAGGAGCCACATGAGTTATACTAGAAGGATGAAAAAAGTATCCTTCGATACATTCAGGGCACCATCAGTTATGGGATCCACTATGTAGAAGGTTGCAAGTTGGATACCATAGGCTTCATAGATTTTGACTAGGTAGGCGACAACATTGGTCGCAAGTCCACATCCAGATACACTCTTAGTTTGGGTTCAGGACCTGTTTGTTGGTCGATCAAGAAGCAGACTGTTATTTCTCTATATTCAACCAAGGTTGAGTAAAGAGGAGTAGTTAACACTACCATTCAAGCATTGTGGCTACAATACTTCCTTACCGAGTTGGCCATCCAGTTCCACAGAACGAATGTCATTTGGTACGAAAACCATAGTACTTTTATTTTTTGCAAAGACCCATTGCAGTGGCAATGGAAAAATCATATCGAGATCCATATGCACTACATCAGATATCTAGTCCATGAGAGGGTCATCAACTTGTAGTTGTGTCCTTTCTTTGGATAGACTATTGACATCTTGGCCAAGACTTTCATTGAGAAAAAGTTTCACTGTCTACACGATTGTCATGGAGTGAA
Source organism: Picea engelmannii (assembly GCA_009831015.1). NCBI lineage: Eukaryota > Viridiplantae > Streptophyta > Pinopsida > Pinales > Pinaceae > Picea > Picea engelmannii. The sequence goes on along the minus strand of ML782696.1, from coordinate 431,712 downwards.
GGACACAATTGCTTAGCAACTTCCTTTTAATCTTTTGATGCATTGTACCTTGAGGGAGGGGGGGGTTCCCATCAGGTTTTCCCTCTTTCCTCACTTTATTTTACAGTGTTCATTAGTTGCATTGTTCATAGGTACCTAACATGGCCTTAGTTTTTGGGACCCATTCTTCATTACCCCATAGTGGTGCTCATGGGGGGTGTTGGAGATATTACACACACCTATGATAGTTTTTCTTATTTTCCTATGTTTATTAGTCATTATTGAGGGTCTCCTATTTGTTAGGAACCTCTCCTACAGTCTAGGAAAATATTCTCTTCAGTTTGAAGTCAATTACACTTAGTTATACTAGTGAAAGTCACTCATGCATGACAACCTCGATTTTATCACCAATAGTTGCATGTGTTTCTCTCACTTCCACAGATATGACTCAGTTAACTGAAGACTACATGAATAGTTAACCAGAACTAGGTGGCAGTTAACTCTGGTAACTGTGTGTGCATGTTCTAATCTCTCTAGGCCACCACTATGGCACATTGGTTTATATTACAGTGCACATTAGTTGATTTATACAGAGCATATCATGTGTAAATTATTATTCATTTATTTGGTTGATATGTGTTCTCATTCTTTTCTCTCCAATTTTTCTCTTATCTTCTCTATTTTGCAAGCTATGTTTGTTCTTCTGATAGCTAGATCTCTTGTGCATGTACTCACCACATTCTACAAAGTTAATATGCATATGTAGATACCTTCTAAATCTATTTCTATCGCTGTATTAAAATGCTTTTAAGTCACTCATTAGAGAATGTTAAGAGTGAGAGGAGTCTTGTAATATTTCTATATAGCCACCTTGTATATTGTTAAGAGTGAGAGGAGTCTTGTAATATTTCTATATAGCCACCTTGTACATTGTTTTAAAGTGAGAGGAATCTTGTAAAGGGTTAATGTATAGCCTCTTTGTTCTAGAGAGAGGGATCTTATAGAGATTTATATGCCTTTCAACACCAGTGAAAATAAATTTAATTGTTTTATTGTCAGCTAAGGACTACATATGGATCGAATTGTCTAAGTTAAGGTGAAGGAATAGAAGGATGTAAGAAACATGTAGATCAAAATCGAAAAGAACATCGAAGTAATGTAAATCTTCCTAGAGTTGATACAGAAAAATAATCTTCTTCGTAGAGATACGAAGTAAATACTTGTAAATATGCATGCTATAAGCATCTCCAAGATATTATTTCATGTTCATATAGATGTATACCTTGAACAGAAGTAGATTGAACAATACAAAGCATATGTTTAGAGTTGCTTTCAGGGAAGGAGAGAAGAAATGGATAGGGAATTCATTTAAAAACTCCTACATATACATCAACAGTACGGGAACAGTGAGGCATAGACCAACATTCAAGTTGGTTTCTAAATGAGATATTATTTCAAACAATTATAATGGACTTTAGTGCAACACACCCTCTACAAAGGCACCCATAAATGAGATTCTATTATCCCTTCTATGTCATGAACCCCATGCTCAATATTCTTTCCCCCGTCCATTTCACTTCATCCACATGACTTGGAGAAAGTTCGTCTTCGGAAACACTCCTAAACTTGAGGTATGATTCACCCAATAGGTCGCTTTGTCAACCCTCCCATACCTAAACATGGAAAATTGCAAAGGGTCTTTGAGCACTTGTTTATTTTGATGAGATGGTTTGGATGTAAATTATTAGATGGATCTTTTATTGATTTGATTTACTCATCATGTTGCATTTGACTTGAGATCCTTGGAGGGTGTATTCATTGTTTTTGTAGGACCTAGTTGGTGGAAAAATTTGGAAGAACGGGCCTAGCTTGGGCTTCCTTTGAAGCCCATAAGTTGGATACGATGGCCCATACACTGAGTGATGATGATAGCCTTTGGAGGCTTGAGAGACACCTTGGAGGACGTCACCCATGCCCCTAATAGCCAAACATTTTTCCTTTGGAGGCTAAAACATCACACTTTGAAGGCTTGACGTCATGAATGGGTTATGGTTTGGTGGTAATGAGGACACATGGCATCATTTGATGAGGAAGAACGCCTTGAATTGGTGGAGAGGGCCCTAGCACCTTGGAATAAGGGCTTTGGAGGCCCAAAATTTCATCCCCAACCTCAATGACTTGCCAAAGATGCTAAAACATTGCCCTAAAGGGGTGACGTCATGTTTTTTCTAGGGTTTCTACTATGTAAAATCAAATTTTAAATAGTGAAAGGGAAAAGTAAGGGTTGTTGTCCCCTTACTTTGTGGTGTACCCTACGTTTTGTGGACAAACTTTTATTAGAGGTTTTTGTATAAATAGAGATCATTTCTATCTCATTTGTATCATAGCTCTCCCATTGTGAGAAGACTACATTGGTTGAAATTTATGCCCTAATTGGGAAATTCTCTCTATATCTCTTGGTTAAATTATCTTGTGATGGTTTATCTTATGCTATTGGATGGATGGATGATGAACTAGCTCTCTTGGAGGCTTGTTCTTGCTTTATGGTGGATTTTCCTTGGTGAATTAGGGTTTCATCTTGTTAATGCTTCAAGTATGTAAGGATTTCATGTTCATTTCTCTCTTTTATTATTTGAAAGGTTAATGTGATGATCTTTTGGGGAGTATAAGGGCATACAACCCCCTCAAAGTCCATTATAATTGTTTGAAATAATCTATTGTGCAAAGGATACTAGGAGGAGTAAAAGGGCTTACACCCTCCTAGGTTTTCCTTGTTGTTCAGGGTTTTCCTTGGGGAGTAAAAGAGCTTACAACCCCAAGGATGTAACTCATCCAACTTGTTTAATCAAGAGACTCTATTTTCCCAATAGAAAGTCAATAATCTTCATGCATTGGAGAAACAAATTATTGCATTTGTAATTGTGAAACGTTGTGATATTGAAATTGTTTTAAGTGGAACTTAACCTATATGCTATACATGTCTCTAAGCAACTAAGGAATCTCATTTGGCCAAGAAAGTCTTACTGTTGTTGAAATTTTAATCTACATCCATTAGGGCTACAGAAAAATCATCATAACTTTTGATTTTACTCACTTATCAACCGTCAGAATTTGCTAAGAATTTTCCAGCGTAATCTACTAGTCCTAACATATCTTTTGGGTGGAATTTTTGCAAGTTTTGTTGCCTGATTTTTATTTTGTAACAACTTGTTTGCTACATCCATAAGGCTGCAAATATATATCTACAATAGTTTTCTATAAAATCCTTACATTGATGTTGAAGTCTATGCTTTTATACTTGAGTTGTACTTGTGTTTACTAGTGTATCTCTTGCATCATTTTTTAGACTTTTAGCATCTTGTTTCACAGCTCTAATAATCATTTCCTTGCTAATATATATCTTTTTTGACTGATGCAAAGAGGGAAAAAAATATTAACTTTCTTATCCACTTAACATATAGCTTGTATACTTGGTGTTTCTTGTGTCTCGGGAAAGTACCATCATCATCTGCAGGTACTCAAATTTCTTAGCAACCATTGACCACTATCGACACTCATTTCCAAGCTACTTTCCATTTAGCAACTTGACATATAGGGGAGTCCATTTATAAGTATCACTTTTCATCTCATTTCCCCCTAGGGTGACCCAAGATTCCTCCCTTGAGGTGATCACTTCACCTCTAAAGGGACGTGAATACCTATCTAAGGTGACATTGGGTAGGTATTCTCCTATTTGTCACCATCTTATGGTTTGGCTCAGGATTTTCCCAACCTACAACCTATGTGATAACATTTTAGTGTCTTTGTCGGGGAGTATTTTGAATCCTCTTTCATGCCCTAACGACACTTTGGTAAGCTACCATCCTAAAGCCTTTACCCCTAGCTTTCATGGTGACTCCACTTGAAGTACATTCCCCTTCCAGCCTTTATGAGCTCCTCTTGAAGCCCATCTGGCGACTCCATTGAAGTATTTATCCAAGTGATGGAAAGATGTATACATGGCGCTTTCATGAGGCATACATGTCACCAAATTTGTTGAATTCATCATACACAGCAGCATAGAGCAAGAATATGTGATTGTGTGGTTGTTTCTCTTATCTCATGAAGAAAGGAAAAGAGATTGGATAAAATATTCTTGTATACCAAAAAGCATTTATTCTTGAATAATCCTTATCTAAGACTTCCTTGAGCTTTGGGGCCCTAGAAATCATAAGCTTGAAGATACTATTCAATACCTTGAGGATGTTCACCGAGGATGTTCATTTCTTTTAGAACTTATTGAATGTTTGAAATAAACACTTCTTCTCTGTTAAGAACCAAACTTCAATATAGCATAGAAAAACCTCAGGAAAAGTACTCAACGCCTTGAAAAAGAGATAATTTCAGATAATAAGCCTCTTCGAGGGGGCAACCTCCTTTTACCCCACTTAAATGTTCAAGTACAATATG
>ML782696.1:297529-421245 GCA_009831015.1 Picea engelmannii | reverse complement strand
GCCTAAAGCCGACATAAATAAAATAACATTACTAATCTAAATTACAACTAATGGCCTAAAGCCGACATAAATAAAATAACATTACTAATCTAATATGCCCCAATTAAGTGGTAATGAGCCAATATTAGGGCTTAACATTCTCAAATCTGATGAAATCACAGTTGAGGAAGAAGAGATTGAGGATGATAGTAATGAAGAAAGTTTTGAGTGCCTCAAGGAAAAAATACAAGAAGACAATGAGTTCTGTGAACAATTATTTGAACATTTCCAGAAAAAGGACTTCCTGGTCAAGTTCTATGTGCAAAGAAAGGAAGAGTACAACGTTATCCTTCAAAATTATGAGAGGAAGCCGCCCTTGAACATGGCATGGCAGGTTGTCATTGCTTATTTCAGAGTAAACTCACTCTGTGACACTGTGACAAAAAGGTACGGCTACTAGGAAGACCTTCCATCCTAGGATCGATCCTTTTATATGACCAAAGAAGTTTGAAAATGTGTTAGAGATCAAGATCAATATGGTGAATTCTTTGATGACGAAGACTTGGTTAAAGAGAAAATCCATGAAGAAAGTTTCCAAGAAGGATACATTGCCAAGTGAAACACCCGGATGAGAAGAAGGATACATTGGCATTTGTGCTCCCGCTTGACGAAGATGAAGTCATTCAGCGTTGTTTTCCTCTTGCACATGAAGATGAAGAGGTGATCACTCGCAACAATGCAAATGTTTTTGTGAAAGACCTCTCTAACCTAGACGATCTACACATTGACTTTTTCATACAGGTTGGGAGACGTAGATGGAATGTGGGTTGATAGAAATACCATTTACAACATTGAATCTAGCTATCAATTAAAAGGGGCTGAGTGATCATCTTCCGAGGACTTGTATTCGTGCATTTATGATTCAGTTTTTTGGAAGTGCAATGATGATATGGTTACAAACTTATTTCATCCATTTGAAGATAACTTGCCGCAATGTGCTCATGATGATTTTCAACCATCCCTTGAGATTTGTGATGAGTATATTTTTGGTGACCCGAGCTTGTTCTATTTAAAGACACTCTTGTGCTCAAATTTTGATCGACATCGGATCATGGCCAATCCATAAGAGTCTAGGGCTCACGCTACCAAACATAAGTACTTTCATATTGAGATTTTTAGCATAGATTTGCAGATAAAGAAGTGGTGTTTTATAAGACCAGGAGAAGACTTTTTCTCTATACCTAAAACTGTGTCTTACCCCATTTCCTCTTGCTTGGAAAATAATCAGGTTTTTTTGGCATCCCTTATCTCCTCCCAACATTCGGGAAGCAGTGATATTTTGAGCGAAGATGAAGAACAATCCCCTATGGATGAAGAAATCGTTGAAGAAGGCCCTATAGATTTGTTGACACTAGATCTTGTTGAAACATGTCATAGATTAAGTTCCTTATCTTCCATGATTGCAGAGAAATATGGTTTCAATGATGAATAAGACTTCCATGAAACACATCATGTTGAAGATCCACTTGAAGCCACCCTGGATTTTTTTCTTGCTACACATGAAGATAAGGAGATGGTCAATTTTAGTCATATAGATGAGCCATAATCTACATACGATAGTCTCATTCAGAGGTGGATCGATCAGGCTTGTGGATGTTCTTTCCAACATGATTTCCTCCCTCCTACCCATCTCCATGAGTTTCATTTCATGATTGATTATATGTCTATTTATGCTCATGATTATTATGTGCTCAATTTATCCTTGTGTATTACATGATTAAGAACAGAGGGATATACCTTGATGAAATGATGAACAAATGGTTGCAGTGGTTGTATTACTTCACCTGAAATCACCTATCACCTTATCTTCAGGGCCCCAAGGCCCTAGGTAAGTAGGTAGGTCATCTTGTCTTAATTCATTTGCATCTTGATTACTCATAGTAGCTTAGTCGCATTTCATTTTGATTTTCATTTTTCTCTACTTGCATTATTGATTTAAATGTTTCTATCACATTATATGAAAAATGGAAAATTTTCTTTACTAGATCAGTTTTCATTTTTGAAGTTTTGGATTTCTTTATATGGATGAAGGGTGATACAACCACCCTATATTTTACATCTTTTTGTTTCAATGTAGGCATAGGTCCACCGGGAGATGTTGTGGTTCTCATGCACTCTACGACGAGTACATGTACCCAAGTAGGAGCCAGATGTTATCCCCGATTCCTAGGGATAACTAAGGAGATGATGCCTCAAAAACCTTGAGTTGCATATATGGTGTACAGAGAGACAAATTGACTATCAGTGTCCACCTGCATAGATAGAGACACACTTCACCACCACAGTTCCAGGTTCATCATGAGGGTATCCACCACATCAGTTAGATTTTGGAAGACATTGGGTCTTGCTCCATGAAGCACAATCTAGGTATCACAATGAGTTTCATTTCAATATTTGAGGCATTTGAGTTTGTTGCATCTATAATTGCTTTTGATTATGTAACATTTGCTTGGTCATTATTCTCTTTGCCCTATTCACTTTGGTGGTTGACATTGTGCCCTAGGATAGTTTTTCTACTGGGAGGTCCTCTTGACGAGTCATCATGCCATTCCTGACCATACATGTCACTTTCCACACTTTATCCCCTCATGTCCTTACCTTTTGGAATTTTTCAGGTGTACTGACCCAAGAAGGGATTGTCCCTCAATTCATGGGAAGGCATTGAAGATCGAGAGGCTTGTAGCTAGAAAAATATAAAATCCAATCATGAACCCTCTATATTCTCACCCAACAATCCCGAGGACAATGAAATGTCTCTCGTAAAAATTCCAACTAAGGTGGAGAATGTGTGGGCATTGTTTTTCATGCTTAGGTAGAAGCCCCACACATGTTTTCAACTTGGGGAAGCATGATGTGACCAGGGTAAATTCAAGGTGGGCACTGTTTTCCATGCTTAGGTAGAAGCCCCACCTTGGCTTCAACCTAGATAAATATTGAAAGAATAAAAGGAAATAAATGTGCTTGGAAAAAGGTTGCATTGAAAACAAAGGTGCAACACACCCTCTACAAAGGCACCCATAAATGAAATACTACGATTCCTTGTATGTCATGAACCACATGCCCAAGTGTCTTGCCCCCATCCATGTCACTCTATACACATGACTTAGAGAAACGTCCACTTGGGAAACACTCCTAAACTTGACGTACAATTCACCCAATAGGTCGCTTTGTCAACCCTACGATACCTAAACTTGGCAAATTGCATAAGGTCTTTGAGTACTTTTTTATTTTGATGAGATGGTTTATATGTACATGCTTAGATGGATATTTTATTAATTTTATTTACTCATCATAATGCATTTGACTTGAGATCCTTGGAAAACGTATTCATTGTTTTTGCAGGACCTAGTTGGTGGACAAATTTGGAAGAACAAGCCTAGATTGGGCTTCCTTGGGGCTTGAATCCCACAAGTTGGATACCATGGGCCATACATCAGACGATGATGACAACCTTTGGAGGACCTCACCCATGCCCCTACTAGCCCAATTGTTTTCCTTTGGAGGCATAAACGTCACACTTTGAGGGCTTGACGTAATGCATGGGTTAGGGTTTTGTGGTGATGAGGACACATGGCATCATTTGATGAGGAATAACACCTTGACTTGGTGGGGAGGGCCTTAGCGAATTATAAGAAGGTCTTTGGAGGCCCAATGTTTCATCCCCAACCTCAATGACTTGCCAAAGATGCCAAAATGTTTCCCTAAATGGGTGACATCATGATTTGTTTAGGGTTTCTATTGTGCAAAATAAAATTTTAAATTGTAAAGGGGTAAAGGGTTGTTGTCACCTTTGTGTTTTACCCTAAGTTTTGTTGACAAACTCTTATTAGATATTGTTGTATAAATAGAGATCATTTCTATCTCATTTTTATCATAACTTTCCCATTGTGAGAAGACTACATTGGCTGAAATTTGCGCCCTACTTTAGCAATTCTCTCTATCTCTCTTGGTTAAAATATTGTGTGATGGTTTATCTTATGCTATTGGATGGATGGATGATGTGTTAGCTCTCTTGGAGGCTTGTTATTTCTTTATGGTGGATTTTCCTTGGTGAATTAGGGTTTCATCTTGTTAATGCTTCAACTAGGTAAGGATTTCATGTTCATTGCTCTTTTTTCTTGGTTGTAAGGTTAATGTGATGATATATTGGAAGTATAAGGGCATACAAACCGCTCAAAGTCCATTATAATTGTTTGAAATAATCTATTATGTAAAGGATACTAGGAGGAGTAAAAGGGCTTACATCCCCCTAGGTTTTCCTTGTTGCTTAGGGTTTGCCTTGGGGAGTAAAAGGGATTACAACCGCAAGGAAGTAACTCATCCAACTTGTTTAATTAAGAGACTCCATTTTCCCAATAGAAAGGCATTAATCTTCATGCATTGGAGAAATAAATTATTCCATTGGTAATTGTGAAAAGTTGAGATATTGAAATTGTTTTAAGTGGAACTTAACCTATATGTTATACATGTCTCTAAGCCACCAAGGAGTCTCATTTGGCCAAGAATTTCTTATTTTTGTTGCAAATTTAATATACATCCATTAGGTTGCAGAAAAATCATCATGACTTTTGATTTTACTCTCTTATCAACCGTCCAAATTTCCTAGCATAATCTATTAGTCTTAACGCATCTTTTGGGTGGATTCATTTTTGCAAGTTTTGGTGGCTGATTTTTCCGTTGTAGCAAATTGCTTGCTACAGTCGTAAGGCTGCAAACATATATCTATAATACGTGTCTATAAAAGCCTTACATTGATGTTGAATTCTATGTTTTTATACTTGATTTGTACTTGTGTTTACTAGCTTATCTCTTGCATCATTTGCTAGACTTTTAACATATTGTTTAGCAGCTCTAATAATCATTTATTTGTTGATATATATCTTTGTTGACTACTACAAATAGGGACAACAAGCTTAATTTTCTTGTCCACTTAACATATAGCTTGTATACTTGGTGTTTCTTGTGTCTCGGGCAGGTACCATCATCATCTGTAGGTACTCAAATTTCTTGGCAACCATTGACCACTACCGAAATTTATTTCCAAGATAATTTCCATTTAGAAACTTGACCTATAGGTGCATCCATTTATAAGTATCACTTTCCATCTCATTTTCCCCCTAGGGTCACCCGAGATTCCCCCCTTAAGGTGATCACTTCACGTATAAAGTGATGCAATACCTATCTGAGGCGGCAATGGTTAGGTATTCTCCTAGTTGCCTCCATCTTGTTGTTTGTGCCAAGCTTTTCCCAACCTACAATTTGTGTGATAACAGAGCCAAAAGTTCTTTAGTGGGAAGATGTGATTCTAGAGGATCTGAAATGCTTACAAAAGGCCTAAGATGATCTAGAATGATCTTAGAGTTCTAGGAGGATCCAAAAATGCTCAAAATTTGACCATCCAAAATGCTCTCTAAAAGGACTTGTTTGTCTAGATCTCGGCCATAACTTTCCAATCGCGCAACAATCGCCTCAAACAGAGTTCATATGCAAAATGTATGACTAGCCAAAGAAAAAGCCAAGTTTTTGGTGTTGCATAGATTTGTGTGCGATGAGGTACTTTGTCCAATCATAGGCGTTTTTATACTCATTTTTCTTGTTTTTTCAAGAGGAGTGCGATGGTGATGTTAGTTTTTTGTTCAGACGTTGTCTATGAAAGTATTAGTCCAGATTTCCATTAATGAGCATCATAGTGTATCGTTTGACATGTAAAGAGGATAAAATTGAGCCAGTTCAGGATATGGTCGACTTTATACTCATTTTTCTCTGAATTTCGCAAGAAATTCAATAGTAAACTCTATATATAATTTTGAGTAATGGAATTGGGAAGTGACTTCAAATTCGTCTTTGTAAATCCATTTTGTATTGTAATTTGACATTTTGAGATTATGAGAAGCAATCTCACTATTTAAAGGGAACTTAGAGATGTAGTAAAATATGTCATCAATATTGTGTATTTGAGTTCTTTTTTTGTGTTGTGTTATCTCATTAATCTTCAAGTTAATCATCATTCAATGAGATTTTGGATAATAAGCACATCATCATTTTTTTGCAAATCACCTCAATACGATCAAGAATTATTCTGAATCAAATTAGATGCTAAAATGGGTTTTTAAAGAAGAAAAATTAGTATCTAAGGATTTTTGGATTACACCACATGGTTATGTGGTGCAGTGGAAATAAATTTTGCGTCCAGAAGTTGGATGATAAGAATAAAATCTTTGATTCTTGGATAACTACAGTATTTTAGGTGACTAATGTTTCCTCTAAAAGTGACAGGCATCAAGAGGTATTTGAAAATAGATACTAGGGTATTTGGATGATATACTTGACTGTGACTTTAAACTAGTCATGTCTATGGTCAAATGGTACATGTTACAGATGAATGAATGTGATGATGAAAGAACTTTTATTTAGCATGCTAATGGATTTACCATGTTTAATACAACGACACTCAAGTCAGGTACTGAGCCTTATGTTCTTCCAAGCCAATGTGAGCAAGTCTTTTACTCAGAGATTCCAAGTAAAGCGGGTTGGTCATACATTGTTGGATATGATCAAATATGAAGGCCTATAAAGTATAATGTAGTGAAAGGAGATAATATTGAAGAAGTTGATGATGGAGAGGAGAAAGTAGTTGTGTTAGACGAAGAAGACAAAGAAGTTGAGCTAGATGTAGATGGCAAYGTTATCAATGATCATATCAATTATGAAATTATTAAAAATGGCATTGATGATGATGTTTCTATKCCCACTCCTTTCAACGTCGATTCTAAACCGGATCATACAGATGCGGAGTTGGACGAAGAAGAAGATCAATGATATTGAATTRTCAAAATGTAGGTCRAGGTATGCGATTATTTATTTTCTATGATTTATTATATGGTTCAATTATGTGTTTTTAAGTTTTATGCCATTTTATTATATGTATCATTGGTTGGTTAGAAGTCACTGACCTTGATTTCTCTCATAACCCACGAACCTATAACCTCCTAACCCATTTTGAGCATGTGCCGATTGATTTTAACTATCAGTGAATATTGATAATATACCATATAATGTTTTAACTCTCCTCCCAGTAACCTTGGTAGTTTTCTAACCCTCCACCTTCATCCATCATAGGAACCATATGCATGTTCCAAAACCACTACCTAGGCTCTAAATGGAATATTTGAGTTGCAATTTTCATATGGTAGCCATTACAAGGTTTAACAAACAAAATATTTTTTGGTGGACATGGTTTAGGGTCAGTGGTTAGGAATTCAGGACTGAGGGGTTAGGGGATTTAATGGCTAGGGGGTTAGAGGGGTTAAGGGGGTTATATATAATTATATAAAACATATTATATACAAATTTGAATATAAAATATATTACAAACAAATAACAAATAAAAAAATAAAAATAAAAAATTCAAACATAAAAAACTTATTATGGTGCCAAATCCCCAACCAAATAAACCCACTCAAAACCCACTACCTACTGCATTGATAAACCCCACATGCCAATAAAGAGAGTGTTTCGAGGATCAACCCACTGAAATGTTCATTGGATCAACTCCACCTACTAGTATGGAGAGTGCACAGAGGAAAAACATGTTGATATTTGCATTAGATCGATCCCACCTACCAGTAAGGAGAGTGTGCAAAGGAGAAAACCCATACAATGAGAGATTGGCCCCACTTCTACGTCCAAAGAGGGATCGACCCCATAATGTATTTGATATGTAGCTTTGTTGTTGATGTAGATAGAGAATGTAGTTCTTGTGGTTGTTTGTTCAATATTAAATGATTTACTATGGCTTTATTTCAACTCCGTTCACTTCAAGTTTTCCATGTCATTTGCTCCTTATTTTAGGTTCGTAACCATGTATACTACATCTATTTTCCATGTTTTTTTACAAACAACAGAGAACAAACAAGAGTTTAAAATAATTTTGGGGGAATGGTATCTTGTCAAAGAAGTTTGTTTCCTATTATGTTAGTGACCCACTAGTGGTATACATTGTTTTGTTTTCTCTGTATAAAGACAATTTGAGGCATGTCATGGTCCCATGTTCCCTGGATTATATTGATGAAAAATAAATGGAAAATTTATTTAATTACCTGCAAATGGAACATAAGAGAGTCTTTCTTACAGGGTTAGTACCAGAAAATAATGATATACCAAACCTAAACTTTCCATTATGTTGTAACATTATATTTATTAGGTAAAAAGAATTAAAAAAAAAACTATAGTAGAATATCTTGCAAAAGTTTTGGTATACATCAAAAGGTAGGATATAATTATCTTAAAATGTTAATCAAGAATTTCAGCTTCAAAATTTTGAGAGAGATAATCTGCAACTAGAATTTGGTGGTCCTTTAAATTGACGACTTAGATTATTTTGGGTTTGAAATGAAAATTTAACAGACAATATCAAACCATTCATATAGATATGATATCGAAAGTCTCATTTTATTTCAATTGGTGGCAGAGCACACTAAATAAGAATGGGTCAAGGACTATATTCTAAACCATGTTATTAATGGATGATAACGTGTCAAAACCTCATCCATTTCGGTACCCATGGGTGGTATTACGAAACCACTTTAGCTCACCCCCGAAATGCATGAATGCATGACAAGTGTCATGGTGATGTAATCGCAGTGCAGTGAATTCAAATTTCATCTTAGCAAAGGAATAAAGATAGACCATCGGAAAGAACACTTGTTATTGACATGGATCTCATGCCCATTCCATTGAGTCATATTTCTACATTAGTTAAATCATTTAAAGACCATTGTATTTTCTTCACTCAATTTCATACCTAAATTTATGAAAGAAAGTCATAACCCTTTGTGCCCCTGGGAGAATATTCCCACAAGCAATATTGGAATATCAAATTTTAACTCCAAATCACATTAAAGCTCTGGTAATTGGTTAATCCCTAATATATGAATGTATTTAAAAATAAATCCCTCTATGTAGTTCATTTTAAATTATTATGACTTATCGTGTAATTGTGGTATTTGCAGGGTGCTTGGATAATTAAGTTAGGTAAGGTATCCCAATATAGAGGATCTAGAAGACAACGAATATCATGAGGAGAAAAACCAAAATTCAACTTTCTTCTTAGATACCATTTACAATAAAAATTCTAAATCGCTATAAGAATATTTTCCATTTTTATATTTACGTGAAATTTCAATTAGTTCTCAATAAATATATTGGGTATGGGGAATTGAAAGTGATGTGAAGGGGTGGGTGGGCAGGGATCAACTTACACATTTACATGGTTGGACCTGTTAAGTAGAGAATAAAATATTTTCAAAACCAAGAGACACTCATTCATGTATTTCACTTTAGTCTTTCTAGAATGTCATACATGTTATGTTTGTTTATTTATTATTCAGTCATATAACATTTTATTCTCGTATGATTTGTGTTGTTCTTCGCAATGGAAATGAAACTAATAACTAACCTATGTGTGATGTTGTTTTACAAGCTCCTGGATCATTGAGCTCATGGACGCTGGTATTTAGTACTCATTTTGCTATTTTAGTTAGTGTGTGTGCAAAGTTGCCAAAGATTCATGTTGATATTGTTGATGTCATTTCTTGGTAGTTTTCTTTGATGATAAATTATGTATATTCAACATCAAAAAAGAAATTTGTTTTCAACCTCTGTTGATTGTAGTCATGTGCCTTTCTAATGTATGTTGATGTATAAGATTGTTCAGAATCTTGGAGACAACAAGATTGTTCAAGAATGATACGTTGAATAATATTTTAATTCATTATAACAATATACATTTGGTTATAGATGTAGATATATAGACTCTATGATGTCATATTTTTGTTAGTTATGATTTGAGAATAACTTCAAGCAACTTTTAAAACAATTCAAAGTTATAAATGTAACACTACATATTTATTGATGCATGCAATCCCAAACCAATGTATACTTCAACCCTTTACTAAATTATGAGCACAAATCACCCTAGTATATAGTCTTTAAAGTTTATAGCATATCCACAGCCCTATAACTAGTAACTTGTAAATTCCCAAGACCATACATGGAGTTTTCTTCCTAGGGAGTGCATTTTTCGCCATGCCTTGGTTTCATGCATTTTTTTTGCATTTACAAGGAAGTTTTTAGCTTTTATGCACAACAGAGGGTTTTTGGTTTCAAAATGTACAACCAAAAGAATGAACATATGTAAGATGATAAAATACAAATTCCACAACTTGAACCACTCAATTTGGATGTCATATGAGTCTTAGGCGTGCATCTTATAGTAAGATCGTTTTACTCTCCATTTTACAAAAAGTCTTGAATCTTCATTCAAGGTAGAAGTACTTATTCATTTGAAAATGCACTTTGTATCATCTATGTAGATTTAGAATGTTATTAATTTCACCCTAAAACTTATATCACTAAATTTGTAACTATATAGAAGCATGGGCGTGCATTTCCATTAGGCCACCTTCTACTGTTTTGGTCTCTCAATTTACAACGCATATTTTGTCTCTTTTACACAACAACCACTTTTCTGTTTGCAAATGAAAATGTAAATGTGTAAAAGGTGTAAAATTATACACCCACAAAAACTTTAATCATTCAAATTGCAGATGTGTTAACACTTGGTGTGCATTTTTTTCAAACCTTGCATGCATTATGGACGACGACAAAAATTACTATTTAAAAGCAAAACATGTATTTCTTAAGAGTAAGTGTGCATTTTTAGATGTGTAAGCTCTAACAAGCTAGAATTAGGGTTTTATGCAACAGTAGAAACCCTAATCATAATTGTCCATATCATTAGATATGAGGAACATTTCCATCTACATCTGGCTCAACTTTTTTGACTTCTTAGTTTAACACATCTACCTGCTCCATGTGTCCAATGCATCACTAGCATAGCTTTCAGTCTGCAAGATCAATTTGAATTTTTTTTCACTTTATTCTCCACCCATCGGAATGTCGATGCCCATGTTCATCGTCTCAAATCCAATAGAAATTGCCCCTCCTATTGTTGCTCCAACAACCAATGCCCCGAGTGTGTCGATGCTACGATAATTTTTCTTTCACTTCATTGCAAAGCCAACAATTTTTGCCCACCATAACATTGCAACACCAATGAACTTTTCCTGTCATAGTGTTTCCACTCCAATGAACTGTGTTTTCTCCATCATCGCCCCTCCAATGGATTCAACTCACCATAGTGTCACAAGTTTGACAATGTGAAAGTCGACGCTATGATGAGCCTCTCATGCCATTTTGTCACATCCCTGATGGACATTGGGCGAATGACATGTTCCCAGAAAATTCCACATGGTCGTCGTTTGCATAAAACACACGACAACTATATATGATCACCGTCGTTGCGACACCATTTTACGACAAAAGTTTGACAGATTAAATCTCTCCATAGGTTTTGCTATGTGACAACTTTGCTTATCAACATATGATGAATGGTTACGACTGTCAATAGTGTGACGAAATGACTTCAATGAAAATTCTTAATCTTATTCGTCAAAAATCCAAAAAATATTTGTCGAAACGTCATCAGGTCGTTGTTGAAAATTGGGCCAAATGTTATAGTGCTTTTTTTCTTCGGATTGAAAAGATCCCAACGCGAGAGAAAGACATCTATGATTTTTGTTGGCCCTTGACCAAGTTTTGGGTTATACTTGGTCATGTTTGACCATTTTTGGGACTTTGACAGCCTGTTGAGGATAGAGCGCCATACGAAGCGGAGATTGCATAATCTCGGCCCACTTTTGGATCCTTTTTGGGTTTTGGGGAATATGTAATGGGAAATGGATGTCGCCCCATGGGTTTACCCATGTTTAGGCCAATTTTGTATATAAATAGACGCCTAGGATAAGTAGAAGCAATAGAGACAAATGGCTAAGTGTTAGACCTAAGTGATATGGATGTATGCTAAGTGAAACTAGGGTTTTGGATGCTTTGTGCATGATTGTAAGAAGCTTGCAAAGTTGAGTGCAAGTGGCTGTGACAGACTGTGAAGGCTGAGTGATGTAACACAAGGAAGGAGGATCTAGTGAGGTGCACAGATCTCCTGTCCTATGTGGAGTAGGGTTTTGGTGGCTTTGTGCTTGTAACCTATTTGACTAAAGATAATAAAGAAGAAGAGTTGGTGGACGTAGCCCCAGGGTGGGGGTGAACCATGTAAATACTATGTGTTATGCTTTGTGCTTCGACTTGATGTGTTTATCCCTTCTTTTGCTAAGTGCTTGGACATGTTTAGATAGATCTAATTGTGATTTGTGCTTATTAGACATGTATGAATGTGATTAGTGTTGATCTACCATATATGATTTGTTTTACTATGGCTAAATGCTGAAATACCTTAGACCTAAGTGAATGCTACAATGCTTTGTGCTATCTGCGAAGTAGAGTAATGGTTGAATATCGATAATCTATCGATGTTAAGTGCTTTGTAAATGATATAATCACATATCTGTGCCCCAGCTAAGGTTGCAGACACTTGAGTCCTGCAACCACCCCTGCCTCTATCTCGGGTGAGACTTCATCTGCTTCACAGGTGTTGCTGAAAGGGTCGGTAGTTAGGGCTCTGTTGGTGCGCTCTTGAGCATTGAACCATGGGTCTGCCCCTGTGCCAACAAATGGTTCTGTTGCCGGGACCTGAAACTATGATTGCTGGGAACTAAGAAAGAGGAAGCTTTGTGCAAAGATTCATCCTGAAACTGTGAAAGCTCTGTGCATAAATATGTGCCCTAGTGCGCAGTATTCTACTTAATCTATAAAACTCGATACTAAAGAAAGAAGGTTAGATCTGAGAGAAAGAAGCCCGATATGAAGAGAGAAGTCCAGATATGAAAGAAAGAAGGTCGGATCTGTAGAAAAGAAGCAGGATCTAAAAGCTTTGTGCTCCAAGAAAGGTAAAAGTGAGAAGTTCTGATTGAAAAAGGTAAGATCTATAAGATTTGTGCTCTGATAAAGGTAAGAATAGTTAAAGAAGTCTTAGATCTGAAGTTTTATGCTCTGTAAAAGTAAAATAAGAGAAATTTTTTATTTCTAGAATATGAATTTAGGAATGTTTGATAGATTTTGTCCTAGCTTGAAAACTAGGGCACTAATAGATGAAAGAAGATTTGATATAAGTAGATCCGATAAGAATAATGAAAAATATGTTATACCTATGCATAGAAAGAATGTTTGGACTAACAAATGGATGCAAGATCCTAGAGAGAATTTGTTGCAGGTTAACTCCTATGATCCTAGTGCACAGTATAAAGGGAGTTGGGGATCATTTAAAAGAAAGAGAGGATTGACCCTCTGTTACAGTTGCAGAAGACCAGGATATCTTGCTAAGGAATGCCCTGGAAGAAGACCTAGTTGTCTTTGTTGTAAAACTATGGATCATGAAGTGTTGGATTTCCCTAGAATGATCGCTAAGCTTGAAGGGATGAATCTAAATCAAGAAAACCCTAAGGCAGATCCAAAAAAGGCAGAACCCCGACGAGAATTAGAGAAAGTATTGATACAAATGAAAGAGACCCTGAATGACCATCGACATGTCATATTATCAGAGGTTTTCAAAGAAAAATAATGCATTGAAGCAAGAATAGGGGACTTTGACATTGACTGTGTTCTTGATGAAGAGACACGAGTGAATATTATGCCAGAAAGAACTTGGGAAGCTATAGGAGGACCTATTATGATCCCTTCCCTAGGAGGAATAAGTTTATTCAGAGGAAAGATAGTAAACCTATGTGGAAGGCTCGTCTGGATACCTATAATTGTCAATGGAACTTCGATAGAGGAATATTTCGAGATTATCAAATGTATTGAAGACAGTGCCCTATTTACCATGTTACTAGGGAAACCTTGGATTGAAAGAGGTCAAACCAGACAGAAAGAAGAAGAAGAAGTCTTGGAACAGAAGAAACAAGAGTTAAAATATTTCATGACTAGAAGGATCTCTCAATTGATTAAAGAACATGAGAACGGATCAAAGCTATTTGACCCCAGAGACTCCGAGGTCGAAGCTGCAAGACCACTAGAATACCCTAAGAAGACTAAAGTACTTACTCCAGAGGAAGAAGAGATGTTAACCCTGAAAGATTCTCAACGACGTGTAGTAACTATGTCTCAAGAAGATAAGAATCAGAATGGAAAGAAGAATACCGAGGCGAAGCAATATAGCCATTGGGGACGATATATCCATTCAACTGATGCTCTAAATGGCTAGAAAAAAAATTATGGCTCGCCACCTGACCATTGCACCGTGCCATAATAGACAGAACAGGAGTTAATGAAGCCTCATACTCGTTGCAAGCAATCTATTGTTGAGTTTCCTATTTACCCTGTCACGCCATGCATGAAGAACACTTTTGCCAAATCAAGAATTTGAGCTCGCAACCTTGGTTATGATTGTTCAGTGATCATTACACCCTTACTTTCCATATCATTGCATTACTTTGTGAACCCGATATTATTAACCCCGAGAACATATGTCCGAGGAGCTCAGCGCACTCGAAGAATCTGCGAAGAAAGTACTCGTTGATCTCAGGACCGAGAAAGTCATGTCGGAAAGAAGGATGTCTGCAGGTGTGCAAGCATCATCGACAGGAGGAGTCCAAGCTTCTCCATCGACTGCTCATGAAGAAGGAACTTCCAAAATCGCAACAGAGATGAGAATGAAGCATAGAGACGATCTCGCGAATGCTAAGTTGATTCCAAGAATCTTACTTGCGTATATACCTCCCATGAGCGGTGCAATGAACAGAGATAGCGTGCCTAGAGATTTTGACTATGCCTTGGTCACTGTGTACCCCCTAAAAGGGATACACGTAGTTCGCACAGACCAGGATAAGATAACAACGCTGAAGTTTAGTGACTTCAACCTTGGAGACCGTAAAGCTTACAGTATGCTCACCCCGCACAAGTATCTGACCAAGACGAAAGGAAAGAATTCAAAAATTAGTCCCCAGCCTTGGACCCATAACCTCACGCAGTCTACCCTGCTTAATGTTATGAAGATGCCACACTTTAGACGCCATCAGGAAGTGAACGCATGTGTTAAGTTGTTGTTATCTTTTTACCATGGAGGATATCTATGGTTGAACCGACGTATCACAGTGGATCCAACCTTGATCCATTAGATCACTGGGCTGAGCATGCAAGGCCCTAACCCACATGATTTTTACCCTGGAAATACCACAGAGCAAGCCTTATCACAGAATATAAAAGAGGCTTATGGCGATTTCGAGAAGGGAATATGCGGCTACAAGGTAGCCTCTATTCAGAACAGTGCATTGTGCCTCACCTGTCAGCTGATCGCAGGAAATTTAGTTCGCAAAAACTGACCAACCCAAGTCACTAGATTCGTAGTAGACCTCGCAGGAAAGTTCGCGGAGGGCCTATAGATGAATTGGGCGCAGTACTTGGTAAACCAACTGGAGCTCGACTACAGAGAAGCACAGGACCAAGGATATGAGTTTCATTTCAGTTGGCTCATGATCCTGATTGCTTTCATTTTATGGGAGATGCCGGAAGGTGCGACCTTCCCGGACATTGAGCCATTTGAACCATTGGTCACGAAGTTCAGTACCCTATGGTACTCGAACGATATGAATAAACAATGGCAGTCAAATGTTGTGTTTCATTCATATTATAATCAGTTGAAAGTAGCTATCCAGTCTACACCGCGCATCACTTCGAACACCCTCTACAGGTTTCGGACTCTGATGAAGTTCAACATAGACAGACACTTTCTCTACATCACAGCGTGTGCTGACGAGCACAAGCAACAATTACACTCCTATTATAAATTAACAGAAGAAGATCTGGAGGAGATCAAAAAGGAATGGTCAGCGGACCTCCTTGTTCCAATTGACCCTAAAGAGATATCTAATGTAGACAGTCTAGAAATTGCACAAGATCTACCCGGACCTAGCACGCGACATAAAATCAACGAAGTACAAGACTTAGGCAGTGCCTCGGTGAAAACTGCTTCCATCACGCCAAAGAAAGAGGGTTATGGTGAAGATCTAGAAGAAGTCGAACAGAAGCCCAGAGATGAAGCAGAGCTTTTGATGAAGAGGAAGGGTTCACCTCAGAAACCTTCTTCCCGGAAGAAGTCTAAATCTCCCGTGACTAAACTGCAGACCACACTGACCCCAGATGACTTCAACTTCATTGTCGCAGCTCTGAACGATGATGCGATGGAGATAGTAGAGAAGCAAGATACTAAACAAGAGGATATGTACAGTCAGATCGAGATAGAGCTCCAAGGAGTGCAACAGGCACTTCAGTCGAAGCGCACAGTCTCCACTGCACCTTTATCAATCGAAACACCATAAGTAGGATATGAGCTAGCTCAACTCCACTGAATTGCAGATTCAGTCGAGGCTTGACTTCGAAAAGAACAAGATGAAGAAGAGAAATCCATCCAGGATTTGACACAACTATAGGGAGTACTTGTAGAACAAAGCAGTGTTGCAAAACAAGAAAAGAGTGCTCTCCAAGAAAAGTGGAATGATGAGAAAGCACAACTACAACAAGGAAAGGAAAAATTGTTGGAAGAACAACTGGAGGTAAAGGAAGCAATCGAAAAAGAACTTCGTTCTATGACAGTCATTGAGGTAAAGACCAAAGAAAGAATCCAACAACAAGTGGCACAACTCGAAGAAGTGATCTAGAAGCTCCAACAGCGCATTGCAGATCTAGAGCTTCACGCAGTACCTGAGACTCCGCAGAATATCAGAGACCAAAGAGAGATAACAGCCTTTAGTGCAGTTGACAGACTGAAAGATCTTGCCTTAGAGTGCAAGCAGTTGAGTAACCGCAGTGCCCAGACGTATGAGAACCTCACCGAGAACCTAGAGTTATATAAATTGGAGTCACATCTCCAGGAGGCGAAATGTGAAGCCAAAAAGCTACAAACGCAGTTGAAGGCCTTGTCACCCATAGAAAGAATGAAGAGATCTCATGAGCAGCTCACGGACCAGTAGCATATCCATACGATCCAGAGAAAATAAATGGAGGTGACTCAACGACTTCAACTGGTGCAAGATAATGCAGGTCAACTATTCACAGAGGTTGAAAGCCAAGAAGCAGAGCTAGAACAGGTTTTGAGTGCAGCAGAACAACGCCTAGAGGAACCCATCAATAATGCACTCATCTAAGAGTTTGTTGAGCAAGAGGCCATAGCACAACAGCAGGTCGAAGTAGCTCGAGACAAGATCGAGGCATTCAAGGAAGAATTGATCAGACCAGAGTGACTCGGGACGAGTCACAAGTAAGTGTTGGAGGCATGTTGGCCCTTGACCAAGTTTTGGGAGATACTTGGTCATGTTTGACCCAAAAGAGCACCAGACGAAGCAGAGATTGCAGAAACTCGACCCACTTTTGGGTCCTTTTTGGGTTTTTGGGAATATGTAACGGGAAAGGGATGTCGGCCCATGGGTTTACCCATGTTTAGGCCTATTTTGTATATAAACAGATGCCTAGGCTAAGTAGAAGCAGTAGAGACAAATGGCTAAGTGCTAGACATAAGTGATATGGATGTATGCTAAGTGAAAATAGGGTTTTGGATGCTTTGTGCATGATTGTAAGAAGCTTGCAAAGATTAATTCAAGTGGTTGTGACAGACTATGAAGGATGAGTGATGTAACACAAGGAAGGAAGATCTAGCGAGGTGCGCAGATCTCCTGTTCTATGCGGAGTAGGGTTTTGGTGGCTTTGTGCTTGTAACCTATTTGACTGAAGATAATAAAGAAGAAGAGTTGGTAGATGTAGCCCCAGGGTGGGGGTGAACCACGTAAATACTGTGTGTTATGCTTTGTGCTTCGACTTGATGTGTTTATCTCTTCTTTTGCTAAGTGCTTGGACATGTTTAGATAGATCTGTTTATGCTTTGTGCTTATTAGACATGTATGAATGTTCTTATTGTTGATCTACCAGATATGATCTGTTTTAATATGGCTAAATGTTGAAATACCTTAGACCTAAGTGAATGCTATGATGCTCTATGCTATCTGTGAAGTAGAGTAATGGTTGAATATTGATAATCTATCAGTACTAAGTGCTTTGTAAACGATATAATCACAGATATGTGTCCCAACTAAGGTTGCAGACACTTGAGTCCTACAACCACCCCTGCCTCTACCTCGGGTGAGACTTCATCTGCTTCGCAAGTGTTCTCAAAAGGGCCGGTAGTTAGGGATTTGTTGGTGCGCTCTTAAGCATTGAACCCTGGGTCCCCCTGTGCCAACAATTTTCCTAAGAGAAATTATAAAAAGGGAACCACTTTGTGATTCAAATGTTGAGGGAACCATGCTTAACTCACTATAAAAAATTCTACAAGAATATCAAAAACTATCTCCAAAGACTCAAAGAATCCCAACAATCCAATTTTTCACAAAAGTGAACTGGAGCTTCAATGTTGAACTAAATGTGTTAGCAAGTTGATTTTATTAACATAGTGAATCCAAATGTTTGGTGACTTGTTAATGTATTGGATTTGTAGTTGAACACTCCCATAATGTAAAAATGTCACCATAAGCACCTCTCACATTTATCGTTATTTTTGTTTTGCATTTTTAAAACACACTAACTAGTTATGACATGTGATATGTATAAGTTCTCAAATCTGATTAGATTCCTAATTGCTTCTTGTTTTACATTGCGATCCATTTTCTCAAATACCAAGAGACAAATTTCATTTCTTACTCATTGGAGGTTGGACACCACTCCAAAAAGCACTTCCTAATGTCGAGTGCAATCCCATTAATTTTCTTTATTCACTATTTCCTCCTTGTTTGTCTTCTACCACTATTTTCGTTAGGTTTTTTTACCTCCTCGTCATTTTCATCCTACTATTTTTTATCTTTATTTCTAGTCTCAACACCACTTTGGGAAGGCTAAGAGAAAAAGTGATATGGAGAAGGTATGGATCCAAAGGTGTCAAGGAAAGGGATTTGTTGGGAATCAAGGGAGAGGACAAAGGAGGGGAAAGATGGGATAGTGTGAGAACCAAAAGGTGAAGGCCAGGTATCTAAGTATTTGGAAGCAAAGGGATGCAACAAAGGGATTGGGAAGGAGCTCATTGTTTAGAACCAAAGAATCACTTACCTTGTTGCCAATGTTGATTTGAACATTCTAGAGGAGATTCTAAAAATGATGTGACCTTGCAACATTTGGCAAAGAGCTATATTCATGGCACAACTTGCATTTAAAGAGATAGTGCTCATAACTAAGCTTATATATATATGCACCTGACTATATAGGGTGATATTGATTGCTTAGAGAAGCCCCTTCTACAAATATCTTCAACAAAAATTGAAAAACATGAATGCATCCCCCTTTTCGGATCAGATTTGTTAAATAATTTTCCCAAAACAAATTCTATGGCATCATAGGATTCATCATTCCAACAATAAAGGGGAAAATGAGAGAGGCAAACCCATATAGAGAGTGATAAAGGGACGTCTACTTCAAGGTCAAAATTAAATGTCCAACAATTCAGATGCACTCCTATCTAACCTGTGAACTAGGTGCCATTGTAATTAAAAGAAGTCTTTGTTTTCCTTGACTTCAAATAAGAAATAATAAAAATATCTACCAAAAAAATATGAATGTTTACTTTTAACCATAGACATGCATTTTTTCTAGACCCGTTGGTCCAAATCCCAAGGATAAGACAATAATCTAGTGAATTTACCAATATTGGAATGCTCGATGAAGGTGATGGCTTTGAGACGTGAAGTATGGAGGAGAAGTTTCACATCTAGGTTGAGGATGACTTTCTTCCCAAAGTGGGATGGAGGAGTTTTGTGGGACCTTCAACGCTAAGATTCCTCTAGAGATGAAATGGTGAGAGGCCAAGCGAAGAACTCGGCACAGGTAGGCGTAAGGAGCCTTGTTGCTAGGAATTTTCTAGGTTATGTTAACTCCAATAAGGATTTTCCACTCTTTAAAGGGAAGTCGTGCATTCCAAACAGAGTACTTAAAGCTTTAAAGGTGGTTTGGATGTTTTTTTGAAGGTTCATGCAATAATTAATTTCATGTCATTCTCAACCATGATTTTCTACTCAATACTACATAAATTGAGAATTTTAATTTTGCACTTTATATTACACTAACCTTCTACACGTTGGTTTTGCAAGTAATTGTATAGGGAAAAATAGCTCTAACTTTACTATAATCCATTATCTATGTAATATCTAAATGACATGACATTTTAAATTCAAAATTTTATTAAACCACAATGCCATATCCATTAAAAAAAAAAAGAAGGAAATACACATGAATGTTTCTTGTTTCCAAAGAAAAAATAAAATAATTAATTGACAAATATAACCCTCTACACCAAATTTTTATTTTATTCATGTGAATTTATTTCCTTACTTTCTTTTATATTTAGCTTATTTTATATTTTCCCTTCAATATAATTTATTAATTATATTATTCTTTTTATGCAATCCAACCCTAATTCTCATCAAAAATTTCAACCATATAAATCACAACCAGATATTGTTCTTTTTATGCAATCCAACCCTAACTCCCATCAAAATTTTCAACCATATAAATCACATATAAATCACAACCAGATAACAATAACAAATAGTAAAAAGTAATTGCAATCCTTAAAACAAAGAGAAGTATAATATTACATTAAGAGGAAATAATATTTGCGTTAAATTTTCTTACAAGGAAAATATATTTCAAATGAAATCTTTGGATTATTGCATTACTCTACACTATGTTTATACTTGTTTGATTTAAGACATGAAAAAAAGTTATAGTTAAAATATTTATTTGTACACGATATTGAGAAGTATAATATTACATTAAGAGGATATAATATTTGCCTAAATTTCTTTATAAAGAAAATATATTTCAAATGAAATCTTTAGAGTATTGCATTACTCCACTTAGAATATTTATTTGTATAAGATATTGAAACAAATAATGAAAACGTATTGTAGAAGAACCAATTTAGTCCTTACGTTAAGGACCCTACATCAATTCATCAATTTGTTTTATTTTTTAGTTCTACGAATAATGTGGCTGGACCTAAAAAGCGCCTTTACCTACCTATTATATCTTAAAGATATAAAAAAAATCATGATACACTAAAGAATGCTTGAATTTCAAAATAACATCAACAAACAGACTAATTCATACCATAGTTATTATTACATTGATTTGTGATTTTCCTCCACATCAACATTTAGTTTAATCTATTTAATTATACTTATTATTTAGTTCCAAATCATGACTTAATCTACTCTACTTAATTATCCCAAAGAAAAAGGCTAAATATCTAAATGAAAAATATAAATCCTAAGAACAAGTCAAAAAATCATTTCTAATAACAAAAGTAGAAAAGTCGATAAAAGTTTGTGCATACCTGCAACAAGGTAATCTTGAAGACCTATATTGATATTGCATATTCCGAATATGATAAATTTTGTAAGGTGCCTTCCAGGAAAAAACCCTTATAGGATACTTTGCATCATGGTTGAGATAATAAAGCTCTCAAGGAGTTGACTTGAGTGTCTTGGATCTCGACATAACATGCGTGATGGCAAACATTTTCATTATTTTCAAGGATTGAAATCCTCGCCAAACATTTTACATGATGCTCCATTAAGTTATCATTTGTTTTGCAAATAAACATCTCATCGATTGTTGTATGTTTTGGTGATATTAGTCCTATAAAGCAATGTGATATAAATAGGTCGTGTCAGAGCTCTCAAAATATTGAGCAGGCCTCTTTTTGTTAGCTCTTACTATTAAACATCCAAAACAATGGCTAACATTGTTACTAGGATTCTTGCATAAAATTTCTAACATTGCTCCAATTGTCTCTTACATGGAAACATTGAGACACAGCTAAGTATAGATATTCTACTCTCTCCATTTGTCTATTTATTTTCATTTCATTGTTGTTGCAATCATAATCATAATTTATTTCCTTTCTCTTTGTTTGCATTGCTCAAGATCATAATGCCATAGGTTACCTACGTGAAGTTATGCATTTACATTAGGACCTTATAGGTTCCTATGATAGTTCTTAAACAAAGCCTTATTACATGTAGAATTCCCTACTTATGTCAGGTCATTTTTTGATGATGCCTTTGTTGATGGGCACCCTCATGCATCATTGCTTTTCATATTATTACCACCTCATTTTTTTGTATTTTCTTGTATTAGTTTTCTTTTGATCTTATCATTACAACTCATTGCTTTCCTAGCTGATGAATTATATCTCCAACGAATTGTATCTCCAACCATGTGGACAAAACATATCATATGGTCTCCATGATGTGTACCAACTATACCTTTATCTCATTAGAGATGATATGCAAGACATTTGAAGTTTTGTTGGTCATACATGACACACATTAAGATGACACCAAGGTTTTCTCTTTTGTCTCTATCATATTTTGCCACATGTTTGATTATGGCGTGTGTTTTAAACAACCTATTAAGGTACATATTTTGATAATCTGGATCTCTTGTGGTTCATGAGCACTAGTTGGGGCCTTGTTTTATTGTGATCTCTTCTTGGGTACCCCAACAATCCTAATTTATTAGGGAATACCTTTTTGGGGTCTTATATAGTCCAAATTTACCCTAGATCAAGTTTTCGAGTTTTCTTAATACAAAAAAAGAAAAAGAAAAAACATTGCTTAATTATATCACACATGTTTCCCACGGATTACTAATTTCTATGATGATGAGGATATTGTTTTTTGGAAAACAACTAAACTTTTGCTCATTTAACTATGGTACGATCACTCTAAAGTAGAAGTTTGACTTCATTGAAAGGACCACCTCCCCACTGGTCAAGGAGTTGGATGGAAATACCACTCAATCATTCCAAAAACTATTCAAGTTTATCCATATCTCATTGTCAAGGTTCTTAATCTCACTCTTGGATATCCCAAAACTCTACAAAACTATTAACACTCTTATGATCTTCTTCCATCTTTAATGCTCTTGGTAATGTTGGGATTTGTTATCTTCATCATCCTTCCACCTATTTTCAGGTTTAAATGGGAGGTGATTTCTTCTCCATTTCTCTTGTATCCTTCGTGTTTGCTTCGATTATATTGATTGAGGTGTTTGGTTGACGAGTGGGAGCAAAGTGCTTTCTTTCAAATAAATATATTGAATATGCAACACCTTGCTTTCTCTTTATTTCGTCCGGGGGAGGAAAACAAGGAAGGTCAGTATATATGAGATGAGAGTTAACCAAAAAAAGAGGGTAAGATATCCTCTTACCTAAGACAAGGCGACCAGGAAAAAGAAAATGGAAGCAAGGGAAAGTATCAAAACACTTCAAACACTGTCTTAGATGAGTAACATTTGAATTCATTCATTTGATCTCTCCTACTCTAAGGAAATTTCAAAAGAGGTTTATGGGTGAAGACAAAATCTTATCAATTAATGCCACACACAGAATCACACTTGCATTTTTTTTTATTTCTCTTCAATTGCATGAATTCCTTTCTCATTTCTAAAATTTCGTTTCATTTGGAGATAACATGTATTGATTTAGTTTCACTAGGGGAAGATCTCTACATAAGTACATAGAGTATTATCTAATCCATATTATTGCTCTTATTTTGGTATTCCCCCTAAGCCCTTCATATTTATTTCTATTTAATTTATATTATGGTTGTTCTAGATTGAAAAGTAAGGGGTTTCTCCCACCTAAGAGGAAAAAGAAATCATAGGTTCCCTTAATTATTTCTCTGTCACTAAATGAACTTAGTGAATCAATATTAATCATAGTTGTGAATATAACTACAAGTTCATGAAATGATCACTATAGATTCACTAAAATTCCCTAAAGATTCCCTTGTAAAAGTGGACAAAATGAATGTGTTTTTGTTCATGAATTGTTTTAAAACATCTTCCAAATTTTGAATTGATAACATTTTTATTTTTTGAACTTAAAGGTGATTTTACTAATTGACTTATTAGTAATTATATGCAAAAATGACTTATTAGTAATTATATGCAAAAATGACTTATTGATAATTATAAGTAAAAATATTTCTATGTTTGTTCAATCAAATATGGGGAGACCCCTTTGGCCTTCAAAAGATTCATTGAACCATACTTCATCAACACATCATGAACTCTAAACTTCCATATGAAGCAATTATTTCCATTTGATTTGTTGGAATATGAATGTTTAATGATCAATCAACTTCTAAAGCCACACTGCTTCACCACAGTTTGACCATGTTGCCACATACTTTGCCTCTGCGAAACTAAGTGCCATACAAGTCTACTACCTACCAAGCCATGATATACAGCTGATCCCAAACTGAAGCAACATCCAGATGTAATTTTTCGATATGTGACACTACCTTCCCAATTTGAATCTGTGTAGCCCTGCAATCTTATCTTGCGATCCGAGAAATATCTAAGTCCATAATATATTGTACCCTTTAGGTACCTCATCACATGTTTTGTCGCAATCAGGTGAACATCTCTAGGCTCAACCATGTACTGACTCATTGTGTTCACTGCAAAAGATATATATGGCCTCGTGTTCGTTAAGTACATTAACAGACCAACCATCTTCCTGTATATGGTGGCATCCATTGTCTCTGAAGTTGTATTACACAACAATTTCAAGTTCACCACCATCAGTATAGATATGGCTTTACAGTCCAACATCCTGAACCTCTTCAGGATCTCCAATGCATATTTTCCTTGATTAAGGAAAATCTCATCCAGTCTCTGCCATACCTCCAATCCTAAAAAGTAATGCATCATTCCTAGGTCTGTACAAAGCCTTCTTCAACCTGCAAATATGAGACTCTTTTTCATGTATCTTGTGGCTTCTATTAGTATACTTCTTTTGAATACTAGAGGAAGTATCTCGTCACAATCTTTTCCTTTTTACTGGGAGAATATTCTAGCCACGTCAAGCTTTGTATTGTTATCTGCAAAATGCTTGATCTAGTACGTCAATCTTGGAAGTCACCACTGACTTCCTTTCTAGTCTCAAAGCAAAATCCAAATCCTAGTCCTTTTGACTGGCTTCCTTCTCTGTCACTGAAACAAGGTATCCTAAAGCAAGGGAATCCTCGAAGAGATCTCACATCTTCTAGAAGTCTCTAAATCTATGCTCTAGCCTCCTCAACCCATGGCATATGCCTGTCAGTCCTGGAGGACGAATCTTTATTCCATCGGAATCTGAGGAGGAATACTTTTTGAATGAAAGTATCTAAGCCATTGACTCCTCACTCTAAGTCTTTATTCTCCCTCTGAAGCTTGACTCCCTCTAAATTTATATAATCTTCGACGCCATTTGCTCCCTTTGCGTGTGTCGATTTCTTATGAAGTCTCCTATAAATGGTCTTTGGGAGGTTGCTCCTCGCTTTGAACCATAGCTTCTTCTGAGATGGTACCTGGTGGGGCCGACTACCTCACCACTGGTGGAGCCATCTACTCCTCATGATATGGCTCATCAATGTCATATATCTTTGCATCCTGCAAAGTGACACGAGACCACACTGGTCTCTTATTAGTTAATGATTCTAGGTAGGCCCTTCTCGCTTTACTGACTCTTCTTCTTCTTCAATACATGGATGTATACGGTTGTGTTTACAACTTATTATTTGCACAATCTGCTCCATGTCTCAAACTAGAGACCATCTAATATGTTTCATCCTTCAACCGTCACTATAGGTCCCTTCAGGGTTATCACCCGTGACCTGCCCAGAACAAAAACAACAAGAGAGAAACAGTAGACAAGAATAATACTCTTTACAATAATAATAATAAAACAATAGCGAGAACAATCGTCATAGTGGTTCCTTCATAGATATCACTTGTGACATTCCTGGAACAAGAGCAAAAAATAAGAAATACAATAATAAGAAATGAGAACAACACTCTTCTAGTGTTGTGATCAATCATTCCTCCATCGTAACCTAGAAACAAAACAAGAAGTTTCTCCTAGAGGGGATGTTAGTTATATCTAGTAAATAATTACAATAAGCATTTATATCAATAGTGCTCACATACTACCAAGTATTCACTGTATCTAACAATCATAGAACTTTTCAAAGATTGCTATCACAACTATAATGTTTACTTGTAGTGTAGCAGTTATCAAACTTGATATGTGCAAATTTGAATCTTATTAATTTAATCAATCAAACCTGGAACTTAGAGTCTTGTCCTCAAGAATGGGTGTTGTTATTTTTCTTCCGAGTCTCCTTCACTCACGATGACAAGTATTCCCTTCAAACTGTCCCCTGTACTAAGACAATATGCTTTCTAGACAGAAATCTGAGTTAGGGAATGCAAGTAAACTCGAAAATCTCTACCTTAATTAACCTAATATTTTGACTTTAATTTTTACCAATGATTAGTACGATAGTCATAACTTCAACATATCAAAATACAACTAGATGTTACAATACATATTCTTCTTCTTATACTTTGCTTTGACCTCATGTTCATCAAGTTCTAGGACTTCTTCTTTTACAAAATATTCCAAATCATTCTCTTATGGAATGAGCATTACTCTATACTTCCATGCTCGAAAGTTGTCAGCACTAGAGAGTGTTATGCCAATCTTACCAGTTCGAGCTTCAATTATGCAGCTACCAAGACTAGGGTTTATGAGGAAACCCTAATTTTTCAAAATTTGAATTTTGGAATTCTACTCCAAGGGATATGTGTGCGCTCTTAAGGCAAGTTCCCTAGTGGTCTCACTTTTCCCAACGTCCTTCAACAATGTGAATGACAACACCTTCTAGGGTTTATGAAGTTGCAACAATTGCACCAGTTACAGTTTAGAAAACTTCATCAAACTGAGAGTCTAACCACATGGAGAGGTGTGCTAGGGTTAGGAGAGTCTTCCTATGCTCTTAGCTTCTCCAACAAGTTCTTTTGTGCTATAAAAATGCCTTCTTTTAGGCCCACTCTGAAACCATGTTGAATTTTCGTCTCAAGTAGTTAACTAGATTATTGTTATTTTAGTTTCGAACAATTAGCAAAATAACTGCATATAAAGGATCACTAAAATAATAACATCCACAACATACACAAGATTTACCCTGGGAAAACCCCCCTAGGGGGGAAAACCCAACAAATTTCCTCAATATATATTCACCAACCAAAAACAATGCCTCTCTCCAAGAGAGAACTAACAAAGCAAAAGATCTTGCTCAAACCCTTGAATAGGGAGGATTAGCGCACCACTTAACCAAGATATACCCAAGAGATAACCAAGAACCTCTACAACGTCACCTCCTAGTTGCAGTAGCTTCTCCCTCTAAGACTTGCACACTTCTCTTCTTAGTTGCACATCTAGTGTGTTGTGTGTTCAAATGAGGCGCTGACCTATCTTATAAATAGCAGTTGGCCAACCTAAAATTAGACCTCGATCGACCTGTCACTTTATCTTTCTATTTTACTGTTTGTTTTTCAAGGCACGATAGGGACAACTTTTACTAAGGCACAATAGGGCCAACTTAACAAATATAATATGATAATATTCTTCAGGGTTTTGTCTTGGTCAAATAGAATAAGAATATATTTTGAAGGTACTCAAATTCCAACAGGTTTCATGCATTTTCATGCATTTTTTTTTGCACTTACAAGGAAGTTTTTATCTTTTATGCACAACATAACGTTTTTTTATTTTTAAATCCACAACTAAAAGTATGAATAGAGGTAAGATGATAAAACAAAAAGTCCACAACTTGAACCACTCAATTTGGATGTCATGTGAGTCTTAGACGTGCATCTTATACTAAGATGGTTTTACCCTCCATTTTACGAAAAGTCTTGAATCTGTGTTCAAGGTAGAAGTCCTTATTCATTTGAAAATGCATTTCGGATGATATATATAGATTTAGAATGTTATGGGCGTGCATTTCCATTAGGTCACCTTCTACTGTTTTGGTCTCTCAATTTACAAGGAAAATTTTGCCTCTTTTACACAACAACCACTTTCATGTTTGCAAATGAAAATCAAAATGCTTAGAAGATGTAAAATTATACACCTACAAAAACTTGAGTCAATCAAATTGCAGGTGTGTTAATACTAGGTGTGCATTTTTAAATAGGTAAGCTCTAACAAGCTTAAATTAGAGTTTTATGCAACAATGGACACCCTAATCATAATCATTTATATGATTAGATATCGATAACATTACCATCTACATCTGGCTCAACTTTTTCGACTTCCTAGTTTAACACATCTACTTGCTCCCTATGTCCAATGCACCACAAGCATGGCTTTCAGTTTACAAGATCAATTTGAATTTGTTTTCACTTTATTCTCCACCCATCGGGATGTCGGTGCCCATGTTCATCGTCGCAAATCCAATAGAAAATTCCCCTCCTGTCGTTGCTCTGATGGCTAATGCCCGAGGTGCATAGATGTTGCAACAAACTATTTTTGTCCTTCATTGCAAACCCTACGATCTTTGCCCATCATAGCGTTGCAATGCCGACGAACCTTCCTCGTCATAGTGTTTGCCCTCCGACGAATTCTCTTGTTTCCATCATCACCAAAGCATCACAAGTCTAACGATGAGCAAGTCCACGCTACAACGGGCTTCTCGTGCCATTTCATCACATGACCGATGCACAATGGGCAGATGAAACGTTCCCAGAAAATTCCACATGGTCGTTGTTTGCATCAAATGCACGACAACTATATATGATCACCGTCATTGCGACACTATTTTGCTACAAACGCTTGACAGATTAAATCTCTCCGTAGGTTGCTATGTGGTAACATACGATGAATGGTTACAACTATCGATAGCGGGACGAAACGGCTTCGACGAAAATTTTGAATCTTATTCGTTGTAAATCCGAAAAATATTCGTCAAAATGTCATCGGGTCGTTGTCGAAAATTGGGCCAAATGTTTTAGTGCTTTTTTTTTCTTAGTATTCAAACGATACTAATGCGAGAGAAAGCCATCTATGATTTTGCTAAGAGAAACTCTAAAAAGAGAGCCATTGTGATTCAAATGGTGAGGGAATCGTTCTTAAGTCACTATATAAAACTCTACAAGAATCTCAGAAAGCGTCTCCAAAGACTCTCAAAGAAGCCCAACAATCCATTTTTTCACAAAATTGAACTGGGGCTTCAATGTTGAAGAACTAAATATGTTAGAAACTTGATTTTATTAATAGAGTGAAATCCCAATGATTGGTGGTGACTTGTTAATGTATTGGATTTGTAGTTGAACACTCCCATAATGTACAAATGTCACCATAAGCACCTCTCACATGTATCGTTATTTTTGTTTCTCATTTTTAAAACACACTAACTAGTTATGACATGTGACAGTGCTCAAATCTTATTAGATTCCTATTTGCTTCTTGTTTTACATCGCGATCCATTTTCTCCAATCCCAAGACACAAATTTCATTGCTTATTCATTGGAGGTTTGAAACCACTCCAAAAAGAAGCTCCTAATGTCGAGTGCAATCCCAGTGCAATCCCAATTCTTTTCTTTATTCAATATTTCATCCTTGTTTGTCTTCTACCTCTTTTTTCATTGGGTTCTTTTGACCTCCTTGTCATTTTCATCCTACTATTTTTTAGCTTTCTTTCTAGTCAAAACACCACTTTGGTAAGGCTAAGAGAAAAATCGAGATACGGAAGGTATGGATCCAAAGGTGCCAAGGCAAGGGATTTATTGGGAATTAGGGAAGAGGACACAGGAGGGGAGAGATGGGATAGTATGAGAACCAAAAGTGGAGGCTAGGTATCCAAGTATTTGTAAGCAAAGCGATACAACAAAGGGATTGGGAAGGAGCTCGTTGTTTATAACCTTGTTGCCATTGATTTGAACATTTTAGAGAAGGTTCTAAATAGGATGTGACCTTGCAATATTTGGCAAAGAGGCTATATCCATGGCACAACTTGTATTTAAAGGGATAGTGCTTATAACTAATCTTCTATATATGCATCTAATTATCTAGGGTGATATTGATGGCTTTAAGAAGCTCCTTATACAAATCTCTTCAACACAAATTGAAGCACATGTATGCATTCTCCTTTTCAGATCAGATTAGTTAAATTAGTTTCCCGAAAAATTTTCTATGGCATCATATGATTCATCATTCCAACAATAAAGGGGGAAATGAGAGAGGCAAACCCACATAGAGAATGATGAAGGGATGTCTACTTCAAGGTCAAAATCAGATGTCTAGCAATTCAAATACATTCCTATCTAACTCGTGAACCAGGTGCCATTGTAAAAAATGAAGTCTTTGTCTTCCTTGA
The DNA here is from genome assembly GCA_009831015.1 of Picea engelmannii. Lineage (NCBI taxonomy): Eukaryota > Viridiplantae > Streptophyta > Pinopsida > Pinales > Pinaceae > Picea > Picea engelmannii. The sequence continues at coordinate 390,940 of ML782696.1, read as the reverse complement.
CTTCAAATAAGAAATAATAAAAATCTCTAACAAAATAATATGAATGTTTACCTTTAATCAGAGCCATGCATTTTTTCTAGACCCATTGGTCCATAGCCCAAGGATAAGAACATAATCTAGTGAATTTCCCAAAATTGGAATGTTCAATGAAGGTGATGGCTTTGAGACATGAAGCATGGAGAAGTTTCGCATCTAGATTGATGATGACCTTCTTCCCAAAGTGGGATGGATGAGTTTTGTGGGACCTTCAATGATAAGAGTCCCTTGGAGATTAAATGGTGAGAGACCTTACAGATAAGGTTAGGGAGGCAGATGCACTTCCTCGAGATAGGTCCATGTCTAGCAGGGCCAAGCGAAGCACTGGGCACAGGTCAGGGTAAGGAGCCTTGTTGCTATGAATTTTCTAGGTTGTGTTAACTCCAAGAAGGATTTTCCACTCTAAAGGGAAGTCGTGCATTCCAAAAAGAGCACTTAAAACTTTAAAGGTGGTTTGAATTAATGTTTTGAAGGCTCATGTGATAATAAATTTCATGTCATTCTCAACCATGATTTTCTACTTTATGCTACATAGATTGAGAATTTTAGTTTTGTACTTTTACATTACATTAACCTCATGCACGTTGGTTTTGCAAGCAGTTGTGTAGGGAACAATAGCTCTAACTTTACTATAATCCATTAGCTATTAATATCTAAATGTGATGTCATTTTAAATTCAAAATTTTATTAAACTACAATGTCATATCCATTTCAAAAAAAAAGGAAACACACACATGGATGTTGCTAGTTTCCAAAGAAAAAATAACACAATTAATTGGCAAATATAACCCTCCACAACAAAATTTTATTTTATTCATGTAAATTTTATTTCCTTACTTTCTTTTGTGTTTATCTTATTTCATATTTCCCCCTCAATATGCTTTATTTTATTATTCCTTTTATACAATCCAAACCCTGACTCCCATCAAAATTTTCAACAATATAAATCACAACCAATTTTTATTTTATTCATGTAAATTTTATTTCCTTGCTTTCTTTTGTGTTTATCTTATATCATATTTTCCCGATAATATACTTTATTTTATTTTTCTTTCTATACAATCCAACCCTAACTCCCATAAAAAATATGCTTTATTTTATTTTTCTTTTTATACAATCCAACCCTAACTCCCATCAAAATTTTTAACAATATAAATCACAGCTAGATAAAAAAAAAAATAATAATAATAAAGAGTAATTCCAATCCTGAACACAAAAAGAAATATAATATTACATTAATAGGGAATAAGATTTTCACTAAAAAGGAAAATATACTTCAAACGAAATCTTTGATTATTGCATTACTTTACACTATGTTTATACTTGTTTGGTTTAAGACATGAAAAAAAGTTGTAGTTAGAATATTTATTTGTACAAGATATTGAAACAAACAATGCAAACATATTGCAGAAGAACCAATTTGGTCCTTAAGGACCCTACATCAATTCATCAATCTTATTTTGTTGAAACAAACAATGCAAACATATTGCAGAAGAACCAATTTGGTCCTTAAGGACCCTACATCAATTCATCAATCTTATTTTGTTTCTTAGTTCTAGGAATAATGAGGCTGGACCTAAAAAGCGCCTGTACCTATTATCTCTTTGAATATGATTTAAAAATATAAAAAAATCATAATAAACTAAAAAACTGCTTGAATTTCAAAATAACATCAACAAACATAGTTAAGTATCACAATGACGACTATTTACATGAAGGTGATCTTGTGCAAACTGGAGGTCTTATATCCAATTGAGTCTCGACTTCGACTTCAAAGTATTGTACACTTCCAAATCCAATTGCATTCATTGCTAAAACCTAACCATTCACAAAATTGGAATAAATACATTGGAAATTGATAGAGTATAAAGCAATGAAGATATTCAGATATACTAAAATGGTAAAGAATAGGAATAATAATCAAACATCTAATTTAATAAGAATGGTTATTTAAATTTCATCTAACCTGTTTACGAAGGAATGTGTTCTCCTCGAGTAAGAGACATTCCTACAATATTGCAAAACAAAAATTAAGTTACAAATAGACTAATTCATACCATACTTATTATTACATTGACTTGTGATTTTCCTCCTCATCAACACTTAGTTTAAGCTACTTAATTATACTTTTTATTTAGTTTCAAATCATGACTTAATCTATTCTACTTAATTATCTCAAAGAAAAAAACAACACTTAGTTTAATCTACTTAATTATACTTCTTATTTAGTTCCAAATCGTGACTTAATCTATTCTACTTAATTATCCCCAAGAAAAAAGGTTAAATATCTAAATGAAAAATATAAATCCTAAGAACAACAATAAAAGTAGAAAAGTCTGATAAAGGTTTGTTGCATACTTGCAACAAGGTAATCTTGAATCTAAGAAAACATACATTGGTATTGCATATTCCGAATATGATAAATTTTGTATGGTGCCTTCCCGGAAGAAGCCCTTATAGGATACTTAGCTTCATGGTTGATATAATAAAGCTCTCAAGGAGTTGACTTGAGTGTCTTGGATCTCGACATAACATGTGTGATGGCAAACATTTTCATTATTTTCAAGGATTGAAATCCTGGCCAAACATTTTACATGATGCTCCATTAAGCTATCATTTGTTTTTGTGGATTGTGGTATGTTTTGGTGATATTAGTCATATAAGGCAATGTGATATAAATAGGTCGTGTTAGAGCTCTCAAAAGCTTGACTAGGCCTCTTTTTGTTAGCNTTGAAACAAACAATGCAAACATATTGCAGAAGAACCAATTTGGTCCTTAAGGACCCTACATCAATTCATCAATCTTATTTTGTTTCTTAGTTCTAGGAATAATGAGGCTGGACCTAAAAAGCGCCTGTACCTATTATCTCTTTGAATATGATTTAAAAATATAAAAAAATCATAATAAACTAAAAAACTGCTTGAATTTCAAAATAACATCAACAAACATAGTTAAGTATCACAATGACGACTATTTACATGAAGGTGATCTTGTGCAAACTGGAGGTCTTATATCCAATTGAGTCTCGACTTCGACTTCAAAGTATTGTACACTTCCAAATCCAATTGCATTCATTGCTAAAACCTAACCATTCACAAAATTGGAATAAATACATTGGAAATTGATAGAGTATAAAGCAATGAAGATATTCAGATATACTAAAATGGTAAAGAATAGGAATAATAATCAAACATCTAATTTAATAAGAATGGTTATTTAAATTTCATCTAACCTGTTTACGAAGGAATGTGTTCTCCTCGAGTAAGAGACATTCCTACAATATTGCAAAACAAAAATTAAGTTACAAATAGACTAATTCATACCATACTTATTATTACATTGACTTGTGATTTTCCTCCTCATCAACACTTAGTTTAAGCTACTTAATTATACTTTTTATTTAGTTTCAAATCATGACTTAATCTATTCTACTTAATTATCTCAAAGAAAAAAACAACACTTAGTTTAATCTACTTAATTATACTTCTTATTTAGTTCCAAATCGTGACTTAATCTATTCTACTTAATTATCCCCAAGAAAAAAGGTTAAATATCTAAATGAAAAATATAAATCCTAAGAACAACAATAAAAGTAGAAAAGTCTGATAAAGGTTTGTTGCATACTTGCAACAAGGTAATCTTGAATCTAAGAAAACATACATTGGTATTGCATATTCCGAATATGATAAATTTTGTATGGTGCCTTCCCGGAAGAAGCCCTTATAGGATACTTAGCTTCATGGTTGATATAATAAAGCTCTCAAGGAGTTGACTTGAGTGTCTTGGATCTCGACATAACATGTGTGATGGCAAACATTTTCATTATTTTCAAGGATTGAAATCCTGGCCAAACATTTTACATGATGCTCCATTAAGCTATCATTTGTTTTTGTGGATTGTGGTATGTTTTGGTGATATTAGTCATATAAGGCAATGTGATATAAATAGGTCGTGTTAGAGCTCTCAAAAGCTTGACTAGGCCTCTTTTTGTTAGCTCTTATTATTAAACACCCAAAACAATGGCTAACACTATTACTAGGATTCTTGCATAAAATTTCTAATATTGCTCCGGTGAGAGAGATGGAAGGAAATATCATTCAATAATTTCAAAGACCATTCAAGTCTATCCATATCTCATTGTCAAGGTTCTTAATCTCACTCTTGGATATCCCAAAACTCTACAAAATTATTAGCACTCTAATGATCTTCCATCTTTAATGCTCTTGGCAATGTTGGGATTTGTTATCTTCATCATCCTTCCACCTATTTTCAGGTTTATAAGGGAGGTGAGTTCTTTTCCATTTATCTTGTATTATCCTTTCTTTCTTCGATTAGATTGATTGAGGTGTTTGGTCGGCAAGTGGGAGGAAATTGCTTTCTTTCAAATAAATATACTGAATATGCAACACCCTACTTTCTCTTTATTTCATAGGGGGAGGGCGACAAGGAAGGATAATATATATGAGATAAGGGTTAACAAAAAAACAAGGGTAAAATATCCTCTTACCTAAGAGAGAGGCAACCAGGAAAAAACAAATGGAAACAAGGGAAGGTACCAAAACACTTCAGACACTACCTTAGATGAGTAACATTCAAATCCATTCATTTGATCTCTCCTACTGAGGAAATTTCAAAAGAGGTTTGTTTATGGGTGAAGACAAAACCTTATCAATCAAAGCCACACAGGCAATCACACTTGCATTTGTTTGATTTCTCTTCAATTACACAATTCCTTGTTCATTTCTACAATTTCGTTTCATTTGTAAATAACATGTATTAATTTAGTTCCACTAGGGGAAGAGCTGTACACAATTACATAGAGTATTATCTAATCCTTATTATTGCTCATTTTTTTTGGTATTCCCCTTAAGCCCTTGCATCTTTTTGTCTATTTAACATATATTATGGTTGTTTTAGATTGAAAACTAAGAGATTTATCCCACATAAGAGGAAAAACAAATCGTAAATGATGGTTGTGAATATAGCAACAAGTTCATGAAATGATCATTTTAGATTTATTAAGATTCCATAAAGATTTGCCTTTAAAAATAGACAAAATGAATGTGTTTTTGTTAATGAATTATTTTAAAACATCTTCTAAATTTTAAATTGATAATTTTTTTAATTTTTTGACTTAAAAGTGATTTTACTAATTAACTTATTAATAATTATATGAAAAATAACTTATTAGTAATTATGTGTAAAAATATTTCTATCTTTATTGGATCAATATGGGGAGACCCCTTGAACTTCAAAAGATTCATTGAACCATACTTCATTAACACACCATGAACTCTAAACTTCCCTTTGGAGCAATTATTTCCATCTAGTTTGTTGGAATATGAATGTTTAATGATCACAAATCACAATTCATATGTTTAGATTAGATCTACAAATCATATCTAGTCAAATGTTAAGACTATATCAACGGATCACATTCGACTATCTATAAAAGTGTACAAGTAAAATGCCAATGATCAATTGATCGTCGACAAAGTAACACTCAAACCACGGTTTTTTAAATTCTGATAAGAGTGATATCCGAAGTTTTCAAGTTACCTGACTTTGTGAACATTACCAAAACACAAGTGTCTGAAACCACGACTCTTGACTTAACGTTCCATCTTTTAAAGACTTGGGATTTCCCATGACCAAATCAAATCAGGCCAAAGTGGTCAAATAAGTCTGCATCAGTCAATACCACATGCTCCTCCCTAAGTCATCTAAACTTTACTGGTCACATTTCCCATTACATGTAATAACTCCTCCACAAACTATGCAGTAGAAAACTCCACCTGAACTGGCAAGTACAGTCGCATAGATTGACAACACCAATTTGCAAATTCAATCTATCAACACAAGCAATCTCCATTAGCAAAAACCTCCACCTTCTTCCAAAAATGAGATGACGTTCTTACTCAGCGTTGTATAAATAACCAAGAGGGTGGTATTTGAACTACATGGCCATCTATCCTCCTATCAACACTCTCATCCCTCCTTCACCATGGGAGACCGGCCATAGTAAGCTTCCACTGCACCAAACAACGCAAGTGCTACGCTGGAGGTTCCTCCCATCATTGGTAATAAATGTTGCAGAGAGTAAAGGCACCACTCCTCCACAAAAAAATGTCAGGGCCGATGCACATTCTTCCTGAAACAAGGTTGGTTGTACACCGAAATAAATTTCCAATCACCATATTGCTTTAGCCCCGGCTACCAGGGCTGCTAGCCCATGACGTTTGCATCTGATTTCACTGCTCCCACACTCCCATAATTTCTAGCGACTCCAACCTTGACATGTGCCCCCGCAACGTTCCAGATTTACAGACTGGGAAAACCAAACCAAACGAACGGTTCATGCAATATTCGTAGTGGATCCTCACCAGACCCCTTCTGCTTCACGCTGCCCCGATCCATCCACAAGAACACGCTTTCATTGTCAACCTCTACCGCTTGTGCGCCCAGCTCCGACTACAACCTGGCTCTTGGCCGCCTCGTCCTTCGTGTGGCCCACATAGTCCTCGTCGTTGATTCATGGCCGCCTCCTTGCTGCCTCATCCAACACCACCTGCGCCAGAATATTTCTAGCGCCCGTCAGCCGCATCTGGACGTTGTGTGTCTCTCGTCCAACACTTTCCATCATATAGGCAAGAATGGCATCACCCCCGCACCCCAGAACCAACACCGCTTCATTGACATAAGACTTGCGGGGTTGTTGCCGCGTCGAAATTCGATAAAAAAGGGGAAGCCCGCAAAGCCTCCATTATTGTCTGTGGTAGCATGGCAGTCACAGTGAACCAAAATGGATTTCTGGAACACGGATTTCCGGTCCAAACCAGCGTTAGCCACAAGGTTTTGAACTCTTGACCTCTAACCAGAGTAGGGAAGAAGTAACTCCACACTTATCTATTTTGCATTATCATGATAGGTGCATATAATTAGAGAATTGAGAAGCAGTCATAGCACACAGATGATTCACACAATAATGATTTGTATTGCTACAATAAACATAGATACATCAGGTATATATAGTTGGAGTGAGATCCAACTTATTCCACTCTTGGAGGGAGAGGTTGGGAGAATATCTCAACATCCTCCAGCTAACCCAATCCAATCCCTACACTCTAGGATGCATCATAATGAGGCATTATCTCTAACACCCCCCTTTAATGCCTACATTACACAATATAACAAAAGTTACAACACAAATTTTATCATATCTATCTCACTGGTCCTCATACGCAGTTACACCCATCTCTGAACTTCATAGACACGCTCTTTTTCTCTCATCATCTTCGAGCTACCACTTCATACAGCACAAATACAACTGCTTCCGACCATCTTTGACATTCTTGTAGAACTGATGCTTCTCGACCTCCCGAAGGACAATCTTGATACTGAACCATTTTATGGATACACTTCCATCTGTGAAATCCCCCCGAAGAACAAATTTCGACAGTAATATAGGACAGTGATCTAGGTACAAAATGTTTTCAACAGTCAATTTCACAACTGACCTCTTAACACAAAATAACCTGTACTAATGCTCCCGAAGCACGACGGGTCACATCAGCTTAGAACAAACTTAGACAATTAAATTAGCGATGTGTTCTCACGCAATGGAGAACCACCAATTTGAATTATATAAATCTATTCAATAATTGGTCTTCTTCTTTGTATATACAAAATACAAGCTTGAACCCCACACTATATGCACAAAAGAAAATTTCACACTGCAAATTTGCATATGAAGGAATTAGAACACCAACAGGATCACACAACAACAGATCTTCCATGCCTTTGAATTGTAGCCGGTATTCAACTCTTTGTGATAATGATATTGAGCAACGGACTGCATTCAGGATCTTGATATTGGAAATATGATTGAATGAGAAGGGCGATTCAACCACGCTGATCGGATCAACATCTTCATATTGAGAGAAGCAGGGCAGCTCACACTGAATTATGCGGACAAAGAAATGGATCTGAAATGTCACGAACTGAGAAGAAATCTCCCATGGATCTAGATCAAGCTGCAAGATGCGTATGCATATATTCTCTTTGACATTAGTAACCTCATGGACATCAACAGTGTACAAGGAAAGCGCATACTTCCTTCTCAGAGTATGATAGGCAGTAGTTTGCACAACTCTAGTGATTTTCATGATCGCAAGACAACTTCAGATTTGTATGCGGCTCCTTCTTTCCCTATCTGTTCAACCCCTTGCAACAAATACACGCATCAAATACAACGACCTAAGAGCTTCAGACTTCTGTCTTCAAGAGCTTTCAATTCATGTGCTTTCTTCGATCTTTGAATATGCTAGCTAGAAAGCTATTAAACAGAAATTTTGTATCATCTGGCAACGATGATTTATCTTCTCAAACTCCTGACTCCAGTCTGGACGGAAATTGCAACCGAATTGGAATTTTCTGTTACTAACACATCATCCGTACCGATATCCAAGTTGCAGTGGGTCACCAGCTAGTATGCGGTGATGTTTCTCTTCTATTCAGGAGCTGAGACACACAGATCTGTGGATCAGTGATCTTCTTCTTTCTCTGCAGACAACTCGAACTATAGGCAATGGAAGCGATTAAGATATCTCAAGGAACTTCACACAAAACACACAAACTCAGAAAACACACGAAAAAACTAATCTACTCTCATACAGAAGATTAAAATTGAAAAATTTCCATGATCTCAGCCACTCTCGTGAGAGAGTCAGGGCTGAGCCTGCTCTGATACCAAATTAGAGAATTGAGAAGCAGTCATAGCACACAGATGATTCACACAATAATGATTTGTATTGCTACAATAAACATAGATACATCAGGTATATATAGTTGGAGTGAGATCCAACTTATTCCACTCTTGGAGGGAGAGGTTGGGAGAATATCTCAACATCCTCCAGCTAACCCAATCCAATCCCTACACTCTAGGATGCATCATAATGAGGCATTATCTCTAACACATATATACATAAATAAATGATTGTTGGTGTCACTCAACTAGTGACCTACTAATCTTCATATTTACAACTTATGTTACAAGAAATGCAATCCTAAAGTTACAACTTATGTTACAAGATATGCAATCCTAAAGATTAGGTGTCCAACATTTCCCCTTTAATCTGAATGAGTGTGTGTGATTCCAAGCATCATTGTGAACTGGTGGATCATGGAATCTGAGATTTGTGGCCAACTTGATTGCAAAAGTATTGTCAACTAGAATAGGTGAAAACTTTACTTGTTTATCTTGCAAATTTTCAAGTATTTTCCTTCGCCACATAATCTTCTTCGTCGCTTCTATAGATGCCACATATTCTACCTCTGTTGTGGAATATGATGGAATTGTTTGTTTGTGTGATCTCTGGCAGACAATTGTTGATCCAAGACTCATGAGATAGTCTAAAGTTGATACTCCATTTTCCTTATCTCCGTCAAAGTCTGAATGAGAATATCCAATCAGGTTGAAGTCATCCACTTTAGAGTACCTGAGTCCAAAATATTGAATTTCTTTCAAATATTTCAAAACTCTTTTTGCAGTAGACCAATGTCCTTCGCAAGGCTTTTACATGAACATGGAAAGAATCCCAACAACAAATGAAATGTCTGGTTTGGTGGTAGTAGGATAGACAAGACTTACCACAAGTTGTCTATACTTGGTTGCATTCTAAAATTCATTCCCTTCTTTTGATGTGAGTTTAAATTCTATTCCATTGGAGTAGAAACGAGATTGCACTCAGCGATGCCAAAATTGTTTCACAGTTCTCCAATGTACTTCTTTAGGGAGATGAATATGTACTTTGGATTTTGAATAACTTCAACGCCCAAATAGTCATGAAGATGTCCCAAATATGTCATCTCGAAGCCTTTCTTCAACTCTTTCTTTATGGATGCAATGTAGTTCTCATTGTTTCATGTTATCAACATATCATCTACATATACTACATGATATACAACAGTTTTTTCAACTTTCTTGACATTCAAAGTTGCATCAACAAGATTGAAATGCTTGAAATTTAATTTCAAAAGATGCTCAGTTAACTTTTCATACCATGTTCGCGGTGCTTGTTTCAATCCATAGAAGGATTTGATGAGCTTGCATACCTTATGTTCGTGTCTCTTCAAAACAAAGCTTTTTGGTTGACACATGAACACATTCTCTTTCAAGTGTCCATTCAAGAAAGCATTATTCACATCCATTTGATGAACTTTCCATCCATTTTATGCTACCATGGCAAATAGAGTGTGGATGGCAGCCCATTTTGTTGCGGGGGAAAAATTCTTCTCATAATCAACACCTTCTTTCTGTGCAAATCCTTTCGCCACAAGCCTTTCTAATCTATACGTGTTCTTGAATACCCACTTCCATCCGATTGGTTTGGTTCCAAATGAAGGGTCCACCAAATTCCATGTCCATCCTTGATGAGAAAATCATATTTCTTTTGCACGGCTTCTTTCCATTCATCATGAGAAGTGGCTTCTTCAAAGGAAGTCGATTCAAGGTTGGTAGATAAATTCAACTGACAATCATATGAAACATCCATGTCATCGACATCACCTAATTTTGAATTAACTACATTACCTCCATCTTGTATTGAGAACATTTTGGTTCTTGTCTTTCTAACCTCAATCGGATGAACACTCTCAAGTGTTTTTGTGAGCCATTTTGGCAAACTATGGTCTTGGTTGCTCAACTGAATGAGATGGTGTTGAGTTCTCATCAAGCCTCAACTCTTCAATCCTCTCCATCACATCATCCAATTGAACTTTAGGTTCTAATGAAGTGGCAATAACTTCTTCATGAGGGGAATATGGTGCTTCAAAAGGAGATTCCAAAGATTGACCCAAGATAGGGATCCCCCCTTCAAGATGTGGAATCTCATCATCAAATTCATGATATGTCTTTACACGAGTAACTCTGTCCAGATGATCAAGTTGCCTCTCAACAGTTTCGTCTTTCTTGGAGGATTCAAGAAATATCACATCACGGAAAAGAATGAATTTCTTGTTTGACTCATCGTAAAGATGATACCCCTTGGTGGTATTTGAGTATACCAAGAAGATGCACTTTCAACTCCTTGCATCAAGTTTTCTTATTTTCTCCTTAGGAATCAAGGCAAAGTAGGCGGAACCAAAAATCCTCAGATGCCTTACCGAAGGAATGTGGCCATACCACATTTCATAAATAGTCTTGTTTTTAAGAGCATGAGATGGACACTTGTTTTTGACATATACTGTATCATCCCAAAACATCAATTTAACATTCTTGAAAAACATCATGGAATGAACCATATTTAGGAGTGTCTTGTTCATTTGTTCAACCATGCCATTTGGTTGGGGATTGAATGGAACTGTGGTTTGATGTTTGACCCCATGTTGGCGAAGGTAGCTTTCAAATCCATGAGATGTATATTCTCTTCCATTATCAGTGCGAAGAGAGCCAATACGAGACTGAGCTTCATTTTGAATCCATACATGAAAATTTTTAAAAGTTTCAAAAGCTTGTGATTTATCTTTCATCAAGTACATCGAACACATCCTAGTGTAATCATCAATAAAAGTCACAGATATATTTGTTTCCATTTGCATAAGGAAGAGGCATAGGGCAACACAAATGAGAATAAATTAGTTCAAGTTTTCTACATGCTCTGGAAGTAAAATCATGAAAAGGTTGTTTGTTGTGTTTTCTAAGGATACAAGCATCACATTGCTTCAATTTCCTAGGAACGACAGAGAAACTAGAAAGACCATTCTTTCTCAACAAACAAAAACCGTCATAATTAATATGGCCAAATCTAGCATGTGACAAAAGACTTGATGGAATTATAGCTAAGTCATACTGAGAGAGGTATGCAACAGTGTGTGTATGGGAAGACGTCCCATTCAGCTTCAACAATCTTCCATCTTCTATTTCGGTCATAACGAACATGTTATCAGAATCCTTTCATATTTCTATTTTGCCACCGAACATATGAACAGAGTGGCCTTGTTGTCTGATGTGCACAAGGGACAACAATATCCTCTGCAGCTCAGGAAGATAAAGTTCATTGTGCAGAAGAAAATCCAAGAGCCCAGGCAACTTAAACCTAATGGTTCCCATTCCCAAAGGTTTGAGACTTGATCTATCTACAAAGTACACTACGCCATCTACATTGTCATCAAAGTCTTTGAAAAAATCTCTTCGAAATGTCATGTGAGAGGTTGTTCCTATGTCAAGAAGCCATGCAATGACCAACAACATAATGAACAAGTGCTTTACCTTTCGCCAAGTCTGAGATTCAATCTTTGTCTTTTTTCGAACTCTGTCTTTCTTCTTTGATCTTCTCCCATGGAACTTTGTAGTCACTAGCTTCATGTGACTCTTCTTACATGGAACTCTGTAGTCAATAGCTTCATGTGACCCATTCATTCTACAATGGGTACAATGAAGGTTGAATTTTTCACGGGGATTGTGCCAACCCCCTTTTCCTCTAAGATTCTTCTTCTTTCCATGTCCTCTCATTTCTCACTGGAAGAAATATGCTTGAGTCTAGTCTTTACATGAACTTATCTTTATACTTTCTTCAATTATGGTTTCTCCGCTTCAACCACCACTTTATCCACCATGTAATTCGTCTTCACTTGGTAATGAAGATAGGGATGGCCCCAGGCTGCATACGCTCAAACAATCTTCTCCACGTTCTTCTTCGATGAATATCCCATACTTAGAATAGAATTTTTATTGATATATCGTAGTGGAAGTTCACTCTAAACATGGATTGGGATAAGAGGAACCCACTCGCTTCACGTTGCTAATGGCTTGAGGCGTATTGGACTTTAGCACTTAGGCATAATCTATGGACATGAGACAAAGACAAGAAGTGCCCATTCACTAGTAATGTCCATTCACATTCACATGAGACAAAGACAAGAAGTGCTCATTCACATTCGAACGTACCAACCCATATTTCACCGTGCTTTCGTGTTAAGAATTAACAAATGAGATAGACATGATTACATATCTCTATTAGATTTCTGAATACATTATACAATACATTGGCTCATTATATAGAGCTTTATCAGATCTAACTTATTCTAATAATAGCAATAGAGGTTGACCAAATATCTCAACCACACACCAAACTAGGAGATTTGGTTGGAGAGAATCTTTCTCTCAACCAACTATCTAACAACCTCCTTGACCTATTCTCTCAGGTTATCTAACTATAACTACCTGCTCAACAGGTCATTAACCCAATCATACAACAAGTATGAATTACATATTCTAACACACCTTCTTAATGAATACTTGTTGATTGAGTCATTTTTGCTTGTGCTTGGTCATACTGATTTCTTCTTGCTTTAGTGTGGGCTGCATCCTTGAACTTTCTTTGCTTCCTCTTATACCTTGTACCTGCATATAATTATTGATGTCCATATAAAACACAATCCATCTACCAGAATACATGGGTCATGGGTCATCTTCCGTTGTAATCGCTAGTTCTCTAGGAATTGTTTTCAGCTACATAGTTCATCAATGTTAAGATCTACCTTAAACATAACTTGGTCCCTCTTACTCTAAGACTCACAACTTGGTCTCATACTTTCAGATTCTTCCATCTCACATCCCCACCTTGAATCGAAGTCTCTCGCTTCTTCGATTCATTATCAAGTTTAGGCTACGGGTACCCCTGTCACCCCCGTACCTCTCACAGTGGTTAACTCCACAACTTGATACAACAACCTCTCTGCCTATGAGAGAGTATCACATCCTGTGATCACATGCGCTTCTACGCTACAACACGTATGCATGTTTATGCCTTACTAACAGGGCTTACAACAAACCTGGGGAAATTAGCTTGCCTATGGCTAAGCATTACAATTTGGACCATAACCTGGGGTGTCGGGTACAACCGATCATGCACCCCTTACAACAATTCAATCAGGTACATAAAATATCAACAATACTCTCACAAATCATATGCCCAATATTACAAGCCCATTACATATGTCCATTTACATCTCATCATCATTCTTGAACAAGACACACAACCACTTCACACAACTTGAATAACTATCATCACACCTTCAAACAAGAAATATAAGCACAACTCAATCTCACTTTTGTGACTTAATTTGGAGGATGTGTTTAGGTTTGATCTGCATGAAGGAGCTTGCTAGATATCAAGAAAGTGCGAAACTTGTAGCGTGGTGTTGGTGTAAGATTTGATTGTCTTTGATAAACTTGTAGACAAGCGTTTCTATCCAAAGAAAGATCAATAGGCGTGTTGTGAGGTAGCCGTGTAAGGGGCATGAGAACTAGATCCCAATTTGCAAATCCGGTGAAGACGATTTTTGTGTTAAAAGTGAGCTATCTATTGCAGTTTGTAAAGAATGAGTTGTTCCGAGTTGTGAAGAATTGTCTGTGTGAAGGATTGACCCTTGAGAATTGACATTGTGTTTCTGCATTGTCGAAGGTGTATTTGCTGCAGAGATTCAGAAAAAGTCGCGTAAATTAAACCATGAGAAATTCAAAGAGGTGCAAGCAAGGTATATATGGTGTGATTGAAGTATGAATGACTTCTTTACTTATAGTTTCTATCCAACGACTTCTTGAATTCGTCGTTGCATTTGTTGCATGAAGAAGATTGTGTGTGGAGTATAGACCACCAGAAACAAGACTAGTTAGTTGTGCGTGAAAAATAGATGTACATGGAGGAGCGTGGAGGAGCGTTTCTTGCTTTCACTGCCACCGAAGGAGTCTTCACCGTTCAATGAGGAATTGCCATTATGAAATTGAAACTCAGTCTAAGATCTGGATTTGCCGCCTGAGTGATGACTCAAGACAAACTATATTTATCATGCGATTGTTGGAGCCTTACTTGCAGTCGGTATTGTAAATTGTGGCATCCAAAAATGAATGTCATCCTCCATACACACTTCTTGCAGAGTACATCAGATCTCTGAGTGACTAAGTGTTTTATTAAAGTTATTTCTCAATGGTTGTCTCGGGTTCGAATCTCCTCCAGGCGGTATTGGGAATGGTGTTATTTCTTCTTGAAGAGTCGATGTGCATGGGTGCCATGTTCGATCGGCGAGTGTGTAATGGAAGCGAGCGTGATCTGTCTACCCGTGAGCTCGTGTGAAGGGAAACCGTTCAGCTTTGGTATTTGCAGCAGCCTGGAATGCAACTTACACAAGTAGTCAACCGTCTTTTATTTATATGCCTTTGAAGGAGGTGTTGTGGCTGACAAAGAAAGGCGGAATGAATCTCTCCGATGTGACACATAGAAGGAGAGTCGCCATTGGGCTTGTTGTGGATCCCGAAACCACAGTATATTTTCTTGTTGTTGTGTATAGAGAACTACATTATATATTCAGTAGTTAGAGGCTCTGATAGTAAGATCCAGGTCCTGGAATCGACTAGGTCGTTGTGCTCATTGGTCATCAGACAGAGATATCACTTCCAGCTAGAAGCGAGAGACAAGTCATGAAGGAAGAGGAAGCTCGAGGAGAGGGCGAAGTGCGGGACAAAATACCATATTTAGCATAATTTTTAAGTGTTGGCATATGCGAAAGTTGCTCTGATACTAAATTAACAAATGAGATAAACATGATTACATATCTCTATTAGATTACTGAATACATTATACAATACACTAGCTCATTATATAAAGCTTTATCAAATCTAACTTATTCTAATAATAGCAATAGAGGTTGAGAAAATATCTCAACCACACACCAAACAAGGAGATTTGGTTGGAGAGAATCTTTCTCTCAACCAACTATCTAACAACCTCCTTGACCTATTCTCTCAGGTCATCTAACTATAACTACCTGCTCAACAGGTCATTAACCCAATCATACAACAAGTATGAATTACATATTCTACATTAAGGAATGGGATCATGTTATCATCGGGTAATGTAGGCATTTGTCCAAGACTGTAAGGTTTAATGTTCTAAATGGTAATAGAGGTGAAATTTATTACCAATGGTGCAGTCGAAAGGTAGTTGAATCGATGGGAGAAGTCGGATGCGAGAGTCTACGAGTTTGAGCTGTCACATTAGGCTTGCGTCGAGTGATGGTGTCAGGCTGACTGCTCTAAAATTTAAACCCTAACATCTAACTTTCACACAACGAGAGTACGACTAGGGAATGTACAAGCTCACAAAAAACGCTTAAGCTAAACAAAGAATGGAACAATTACAGTCAGATTATGTGCATGAGGCAACATTGCATGAGGCATTGAGTGAGGTATCATGAGAGAGAAGAAACGCATCAAGTGATGGTACCCAAAACTCGATGAAGAAACTAAAGAGAGGGAAACCCTAGCACCTTCACATCAACAACGAGGGTTCTAGAAGGAGTACAGTGAAAAATGTGGGCACGCTCTATGAAATGGAATATTGTTGGGCACAAATAATCAACAAGAGGAACATACAGGAAGGCAGAGGTACTGGTAGGCAAGTAGGGGGTGTTTTTTGTACGTGAAGGAGAAAGAAAACGCCAAGATGATTTATTCATGGAGTTAACCTGCACTCTCATAACACTATCATGCTAGGAGTGGGAAGAAAAGTAACTCCACATTTTGTGTGTTTTACATTATCATGATAGGTGCATATATATCGAAATAAATGATTGTTGGCTTCCCCAATGGGTGACCCTTCCTATCACCTATGACTCTTCATATTTACAACTTATGTTACAAGAAACACAATCCTAAGGAGTACATGTCGAACACATATTTATCCAGGAGAGTTCTCAAGCATTTCCAGGCAAACCAAACACTTGAGAACCTCTTAATGTAACTGCTAGGGTATGTCTTGTCACAACCCAACATATTTCTCATTTATTGATCTCACAAGAGTAAAAATGGGTTATAATGACAAAGCATCTAAGCGTGCTTCTATCTTGCTCAATGCAACAAATGTACTATCTTTCATTTTGCATAACTTTCAAAAGAGAAGGGTGAGATGCACAAACGTACTAATGATTTGACGCGCAATGTTGCTATGAAAAATCCTTGTCATTCAACCTTTCCAATATCTATGGTTTCTTTGGGGCTTATGTATATTCATGGCAAGGCTCTGAAAAATCCTTGTCGTTCAACCTTTCCAATGTCTATGGTTTTCTTGGCAGTTATGTATAGTCATGGCCCTTTCCATTTTGAGCAGGATTTATTTCTTGCTGCCACTTTTTATGGGTGGGATTACTATTGTTTTGGGTTGATATGGTCCCATGGTGGACCAATATATGTATCGTACTACAAAACAACATATGCTCGCATGTTTGGAGGGCCACCTCCTTATTTGTAGGTAATTTGGGTGACCATTCCTCGTGTTCTATTAATAAGCCCTGCTTGGATCCATAAATTGCAGGTCAACATAATATGTTGGCCAATACATAATAATATTGTTTGGTCGAATTGGTGGTCATCATCTTCCTTAGAGGTAGAAGATCTAAGACATTCTGCAATATTCTGTGTGATTTGCCTATTCAATGACTTTTAACATATGTTTATTATATTGAGAGACCAAAATATTTGTTGCAAATAGGTGTATAGTTGTATCAAATGTTTTTCATTCTATTGTAGACAATGATGTATTTGTTGAAGGAATTCCCAATCTTGTTGTAGCAGAGTAGTGTTCCTGATATTTGTCAACAAGCAACGAAAATGGATCTGCTCTGCATCCTGGCCTTATTGGCAGAAGATTGTTCGAAAGGTTAGAATAGTGATGAAGGAGTTCCATAAAGATCTTCTTGGTGTTTTCCTTGCATACAAAGGTGTGTCCATAATAGGCGAAAACTATCCTAAATATCCAACAAGAATCATTGAGCAATGACCAAATGGAAAAGTGTCGGTTTCTGGAAATGCTTCATGTAAACAACTTTCAATCTAAACAAGTAGTCTAGACCCTATGAAGTTGATGTCATCAATAGGAACGTAACGAAAATGTTTCATCTCTTCCTAAAACATTGAATATGTTTGTGCTTGTAAAGGGTGGAAGTTTTTTATTGGAATCTTAAGTGTTGCATGTATAGTGGTTGCTTGTATGTTGAAAGTTGCAACTCTAGTGAGAGCAAGAATTAGTATCATACTATGTCCCTAGGGAGAGTGTGCATTCAACGAAGCTTTAATACAATTTATTAGGTAAGATTTTCCAATCCCAATTGATCCTTGGATGATGATCATTAAGGGTTTAGTATTTTCTTTTGTTGTGAATGCTATAATATTACGTTGAATGCCTTAATTGTTTGTGTGACAATGTATTAGCAGCTGGATTGACATTTTGGTTCCTTTGTAGCACATCCATACAAGGACGATTGGTTTCGATGAAGTGCAGTGCAAAAGTAAGTCTGCTTCTGCAATTTATGAGTTATGGTCGAGTTGGACATCTTTGCAATATCTATCATGTTGTATATTGTAGAGGACATTCATGACATGACATTTTGACACATAACAATCATATGATTTTCCATCTATTCCATGTCTTCTAAATAAAAAAATGTCCAAATCTTAAAGATGGCATGGGAGGTAATTAGCAATTGTGTTAATGTTTTGTGGGAAACTAATAGTGTGTTGTTCTATTTATATTGGCCACCTTGAGCATGGATAACTTGCAAAAGTGAGCTCACTTGAGTGATGATCATTTCTACTTTGGTAAGAATTGATAGGACGAGGGGTTGGTCTCCAGGATCCACATTATTCCATTTAGAGAAGAGGTGGTCATTAGTTTCCATGCGGCAACGAGAACAAATAAAACCATAATGTAATATGGTAGTACAAATTCCAAGGTAAGACTCCATACAAGTATTACAAGAACGTATTTTGGACAAGTCATCCATACGAGTACACAATGTTTTAGCAATATCGACAAGGGATTGGTGTTGAGTACGTTCAACTGGGAATTCCATAGAAAGGTGCTTTTCCTTGGATCTTCTAACCTTTCTATGTTTATTTAGTTCATCTTTGAAATGTGCATATTGTTTGCGATGCTTCTCATTTACTAGGGCATTTGGTGTAGATGGAATACTATTGATTTGATTGGTGACATTGAAGTTGAGGTTGGTGATATTGTTTTTAGCATTTCATGTTAGAAATGGTAAATATGGGTTTGTTGTTGAAGTTGATGGAATAGTGTTTGGTTGCATAAGAGTCTTTGCCACAGGAAATGGATTTCTTTTAGATGATATAAAATCGTCGAGCTAATGGGAATGCCAAAATAAAACAAGGGAAATTTTCATATTAATTTCAGAATTTGTTTTGTAACCATGTACCTATCAATACTCTAAATCCTTTTGGACCCTTAACAATATTTATTTTTTTCTTTTAAAGGTTTCTCATTAATTGTTGAGTCATTATTCAAGTAGGATGAAAAAAATTAACTCTAATTACAATATTTTTATCCTTATCCTTAACAATAATATTAAAATAAGAACATCCATAATTTACTTTGGCATTGATGTTAAAAATATGTTGTTTAGACTATTTGAAATGAATGCTGAGGAGAAATGTTTTATTTTTAATAAAAAATAATTAAAAATGATAGATTAATGAAACATGTGGTAAAGGAGGTAGAGGTTTTAAGGAACTACATATATGTCCTTCGAAAGGATTTGCAAAATCCGGGACATGGGTTTCACCAGCCTCTACCTCTGGATTCACTATGTCAATACTTGCACCTTACGTATGCTTGTGTAATGCTTGCATGTGTGTGTCACAATGGCCATTGGGCCACCACATGGAATGTGAATATGACATACCTCATGACAACATATGCATTGAATGTTTGCCGTACCTCATGACAACATATGCATGGGCGAGGGCCAATACATAGGAGGATCTCCTGTAGGGGTGGTGGAGATTGTGGGCAATTCTGATCTCCTTCCAAGGAGGGGATGAGTCTTTTGTCGGGATTAAGTATATAACAATAGGGCATGACGAAATAAATGAGAACTGGGTGGAGGAATACCTATAGAGCCACTCATGCAAACAGAATGGAAGGTCGAATCCTGACAGACAACAAAAGAGGCTTGGGGAAAATGGATAGGTGACATGGAAAGCCGTATTGGACTATAAGTTCTGCGTGGTTAACAAGTTTGGAGCAAAAGTTTTAGGTTCTCGTCTAATATTTGAGTTGATTAATGATTAGGCTAGCATATACTTAAATTGGCTTAGTTAATAAAACGGCTTAAACAGGTAACCTCATCTTTATGTTTATATGGTTAACATTTAAAAAAGTGATACGATTAAGTTAATAATTTTTACATATATTAAATATTAAATAAATTTAAGTATTAAATATTAAAAAATTCTCAAATAAAATAAATTAATAATTTTAGATGTACTAATATTTTTAAATATCATATTTAAAAGGATTAGGTTAACACTCTTTAACATATTAGGATGGTATAACAACACGAGTCCATCGTTTAAATACTAAAAAGTATAATGTCAAGTTTCATGTTTATGTTGATTACGTTAATAATACTTCGACATATTACGATGTTATCATGGCACGACTCCATATTTTAAATATTAAAAAGATAATAACGTCAAGTTAATTTTTAAGTTAATTAAGTTATTAATCTCATCGATGAGATTTCTGTGGTGAAGGTTGTTTTCAAAAGTGTTCTGAAAAATCAGTGTTGTCATTGGATTGGAGACTTTTCGTGTCTATATAAATTATTAAATTCTTAATATTTAGACATATTATGATGGTACAAGTACATTCTGAATATGTCTTTTAAAGAAAAGTTTGATGTTGATTAAGTGAATAACATTTACAAATGTTAAAATATTATATAAATTATTAATATAGATATTAAAAAAAATTACATCTGTAGGTTGATTAGGTTAATTGTATTTAGAAATATTAAATATTAAAAATTTTGATGTAAAATTTAATGTTTAATGTGTCGTGCCTCTTCTTACGTTTAAACGAATTGTCGCACATTTTTGTGGATCCGGTGTATTCAAACAAATTTGTGCATACATCAATCGTCATGCCCCTATAGAAAATCAAATAAAAGCACACACACATAGAGTTTTTGTCACACACTTAGCAAAAATTATATTTTTGTCTTAAATGAAAATAATCCACATCTCTTTTATACTTCAAAAGCATAAACACACATTACTAAGTACATTTGAAGCAGAAAATAACAACGAACAGCAATCAAAAATCCATGTGCACACCCAGAAATTTTGGCAATCAGCTAGGGAAAACCCCAACTTGGGGAAACACACCTAGAGAGATTTTATTTCTGCTTCAAGAAGAAATTACAAGCTACAACTATCAATATTAGCAGCAAAAGACAACTTACAGGCACCCAACAGTGCCCCTTTATTTATGTCTTGAAAATTGTGCCAAATCCCTACTGTTGTATGACCCTCTCTCACTGAACAGCACCAAATAAATGCACCAACAATCTGTTGTATGGACTATCCAGAACTGTCATCCAACAGCAAAGAAAACCCAGAACTTGCCTTGAAATTCGAGCCAGCAACAGCCTTGAAATCTGTTCCTGTTCTCCTTGTTGTATGGACTGTACTAACTATACAAATCCGTACACTACAACCTCCAACAACGGAAATATTCCCAGCACCTCTCACACAAAAAACCCTCTTGGGAAATGTGCCCAATGTCTCTTGGAAACTGTGCCAAACCTAGCTGCAAACAATTTCTTCCTTATTCACTCCAAAATCTCTCACAAGTTTGTCTTGCACACTATCCTAGGCATACTCTTATTACCTGAAAGTGACTTTTCACCTTCCCCATCCCTAAATCCAATTGCCAAAATCTAATCTTGCATTTACATGATCAAGGGACATGATTCATTCCCTCCAAAATAAATCACTTACATTTATTAAAGTGTTTTTCCCACTTTATGACATAAGTGCAGTTTATGACATAAAGTCACTTTAATAAAATAATAGAAATGACACTTTACAAGAAGTGACTTTAATAAAAGAGTCACTTTATTACAACTTCATAAAATCCTATTACAAAGTCAAGTGCCTAGTAGTGTAAATATAAGGTCACTTCCACATACAAGACAAAACATGTGGAGTACCTCCTGAGCTATAAAATCTAACACTCTCTCTTAATGAGGTATGTACTCGTTGTCATCACCATCACCTCGTCCCATCACACTATTTGCAATAGGAGCTCCCTCTGGAGCCAACCTCAACACCCGCACAGAACTTGAACATGAAGACCTCTTGCAGAACCATGAGCTCCTAGGAGAATCCACTCCACCTTGAGCTTTTGTTTGCTCACACCAATTGATCCTCCTCCCAGTTCTTTGAAGAGACTCCCTTTATTCCATCGGATATCGAGACTGAATCCTTGGGCCCACCAATATCTGAGAAGCCTCTTGTTGCTCATATGACTCATCAACTGTAGGCTTTCCTCTCATAATCTACAAACCTATCAACCTAATCACTAGTCAACTATGGATCGACCAGGTCCTCTCCCTCTTTGTAGATAAAGACATGTCCACCCTTGGACAATGTTGCATATCCAACATCTCTCCGAGCTGACACCGACAGTAGGTTAACCCTCATCCCTTGTACAAACAAAACTCCATCAACCTCTAGGAGTTCACCAAACATGAGTTGGAATCTAACCCTTCCAGCTCCACGAACTGCTCGTGTCATTCCCCCTTAACTTTCAACGAGTTGATTTGGACCTATCTCTATGATACTGAGTAATATGTGCCATATTCATGCCATATGATGTGAGGCTTCACTGTCAATGATCCATCTATTGTCACTCCCAAATCCAGTACTCACGACACTTGAAACAAGGGTGAACAATGAGTATTCCCTATCAAACTTGTCTACAAAATCCTCCATTGTTGTTGTCGCTATTGCAACTAGCCCTTCCTCCTCCTTATTCTTCTTCTTCCTCTACGGACAGTGGACACTAAGCTGCAAGGTGGCCATACCAATTCGAAATGAAGCATCTGACTTTGCTCAAGTCTTTCTCAGAACTCCCCTTCTTCTTGTTTTTTCTCTTTGTTGCAAGAGCCACATTCTCTCCATCAACTCCATCTTCCATCTGTCCACTGCTCTGCGATCCTTCCTAGATCTCCTCCTGAGTGAAATCGTCCCACAGTATACTTCAATCTGGAAGATTCTCCCGACTCACCACACACTTCACAAAGACTTCTCATTCGTTGGTGAAGCCTTTCAAGGCTATCCTCACCAACTCTGAATCTGAAATGACCTCCCCAACTGCAGCCTACTCATCTTTCAATTGAACTACCCCGGTAAGATAAGAAGCCACACTCTCCCCCTTACCTATCTTAGTATCATGCAATTTTCCCTTCAAAGTCATATTCTAGTTTTCATTCTTCGCCTCATACATGTTTTTCAGTGCATCCCACATCTTTTTGGTTTTCTTCTTCTCTAACAAATGTGGGATAAGGTTGTCCTTCACCCCATCCAGAATAATCCTCTGAGCTTTGGCCTCCTTTACCTCATCTAAATCCAAAGTAACAGGATCTGTTGTGGGAACAACAATTATGGCACTAACAAAGCTCCACAATTTTTTCTCCCTCAGAATAGCCGACATCCGGACTTTTCATTGCAAATAGTTGGAAATCCCATCCAACAGGTCCTCATACCTAATGCAAGCAACCATCTCCCTGCCAACTGTTCAATGGAAAACAAACAACCAAGTTTCCCCCTCCAAGTCCCTACCAAAATAACATTGCTCACGGTAAACCTGCTCTGATACCATGTAGAAAATTAGTAACAAACGCACACACAGAGAGCTCTTGTCACACTTAAAAAAAATTAGATTTATGTCTTAAATGAAAATAACCCACCTCTTTTATACTCAAAAGCAAAAACACACATTACTAAGTACATTTGTAGCGGAAAATAACAACGAACAACAAACACAAATCCATGTGCACGCCCAGAAATTTTGGCAATCAGCTAGGGAAAACCCCAACTTGGGGAAACCCACCGAGAGAGATTTTATTTCTGCTTCACGAAGAAATTACAAGCTACAGTTATCAATATTGGTAGAAAAAAACAACTTACATGCACCCAAAAGTCCCCCTTTATTTCTATCTTGAAACCTGTGCCAAATTTGTAGTGTTGTACGACCCTCTCTCATTGAACAATAGTAAATAAATGCACCAATTGTCTGTTGTACGAACTGTCCAGAATTGTCCTCCATTAGCGAAGAAAACCCAAAACTTGCCTTGAAATTCGAGCCAGCAACAACCTTGAAATTTGTGCTCGTTCTCCTTGTTGTACAGACTATACGGACTATACGAATCCGTACAATATGACCTCCAACAACACAAATATTACCAGCACCTCTCACACAGAAAACCCTCTTGGGAAATGTGTCCAATGTCTCTTGGAAACTGTTCCAAACCTAGATGCAAACAATTTCTTCCTTACTCTCTCCAAAATCTCTCACAAGCTTGTCTTGCACACTACCCTAGGCATACTCATATATCCTGAAAGTGACTTTTCACCTTCGTCATCCCTAAATCCAATGGCCAAGATCTAATCTTTCCTTGACATGATCAAGGCACATGATTCATACCCTCCAAAATAAATCACTTACATTTATTAAAGTATTTTTCCCACTTTGTGACATAAGTGCACTTTATGACATAAAGTCACTTTAATAAAATAATAGAAATGACACTTTACAATAAATCACTTTAATAAAAGAGTCACTTGATTACAACTTTATAAAATCCTATTACAAAGTCAAGTGTCTAGTAGTGTAAATACAAGGTCATTTCCGCATACAAGACAAAACATGAGGAGTACCTCCCGATCTATTAAAGCTAACAACCCCTTGGTGCACTTCTCATGCCAATTCACACCAACCCCTTTGGTGTGCCCCTTCTCTTGGTTGTGTCCGCCCCATGCTTTTCCTCATTCTTGGGCAATCCCATTGGCGCATTCGCATTCCCAAAGCGTCGACTTTCACAAATAATGCGACTCTTGGGTGCCGAGGCAACCCCAAGTTCCATTCCCTTGAGAACTTGACGACTCGCACCCTTCTACCAAATACCTTACAATTAGGTTAATAACATTTACAAATGTTAACAAAATAATCATCAATCAAAAAGATGCTTTAAAAAAGGTAATATTTATGTTGATTTGGTTAATAATATTTGGACATTTTTGAAATTCAACATCCATCTCGCTCGATAAACTTACTTCTTACCATTTTTCAAATTACAAAAAGGTGTAAGTTCAAAACCACTAATAGCCACCACTGGTTTCTTGAATACTATTAGATGAAATATGGTCTGCTTCAAGCCAGCTTTGATGAGTCTAGGATTACATGATAGGTCTAAAGGTATTGTGCACCCGAAGTGACACCGCACGGATATTTTATCACTACTTTGATCACTAGACCAAAGCAATTGTAGAGGTCAGAAAATAAACATTGTATGCATATAAAGGATGGACTATGATTATCACCACTTCGATAATCTTTTGGATTGGTACATAATTTTGTTGTTTAAACATTGATTATAGTTAACAACATTTACATATATATAAAAGATGGAATACGTGTCACATTATTTTGATAATTTTTTGAATTGCTTTCAAGTCGTTGGGTTAAGTCACATTTCTAAATTCTTGTATATCTTTTGAATTGATTCAAGTTCTTTTGGATAATCTTTTGAATTGCTTTCAAGTTGTTGGGTTAAGTCACATTTCTAAATTTTTTGATGTCTTTTGAAGTGATTCAAGTTGTCGTGTCTAACAACATATAGACATATTAAAAAGCTGGGCTAACCATTGGAAGCCATCAACTACAACCACAATGCCTCAACTTCAATATCAATTAGACACACTGTAAAGATGCCTACAAATAAAGTCTAATGTTTAAATCTGTTAGGTCCGCAACATGTGCACATATTAAAAAGTTTGAGAATATTTTCATTTCTTTCATAAACTTTTGGATTGGTTCACATGTTGACAAAGTTAACAACGGGATGAGTGTAGTGACAACAAGGCCACTTCAGCGGTTGCAGCGCTATTCCATCACATGAGACTAACAACAGGATGAGTGTAGTGACAACAAGGCCACTACAACGGTTGCAGCGCTATTCGAGCACATGAGACTAAAGGATCCTTCTCTATACAACGAAGGAGTTGGACAAGTAATCCTCGTTTCCAACAACACTTCACACGCATGTTGTTAACAAAAGAGTTGGACAAGTTATCCTCGTTTCCAACAACTCTTCACACGCATGGTTGTTAACATAAGGAGAAAGTTTGGTAGAAACAAGGGTTAGGACTATAATTCAACAAAGGATAGAAGCAGCAATACCATGTAGAGGAATGATAAATTGTGAAGCAAGAAATGCAGAGAGAAAGAATAGAACAGAAAACAGTATATTAGAATATATGAAGAAGAGTACAAAACGAGTACATGAAGAAGATGTACAATGCAAAGGGAAATAGCTGAGCTAAATAGGCTCAAGCAAATCAAGAATAGAAAGTACATCTGGCCAGGACAATTGGCAGTGTACAATCAGCCTGTTGAGGTTACATTATATTTAACACTCCCTCTTAAACTCAACAGTTACAAACATCAGCACTGATTATGCCTAAGTGTTGTCTCTGAAAATCAAAAACCGATTTTCCTAGTGGCTTTGTAAAGATATCAGCAAGCTAATCTCGAGAACCACAAAATTGTAGTGCAATATCACCATTATTGACTAGCTCACGTATGAAATGAAAACGAGTGTCAATGTGTTTGCTTTTCTTGTGAAACACATGATTTTTGAATAGTGCAATTGCTGAAGTATTGTCACAGAAAATAGGAGTTGGATCATTTTCTGTATGTGACATATCTTTCAATATTCTTCTCAGCCACACAGCATGACAGGAAGCTCAGGTAGCAGCGACATACTCTACCTCTGCAGAAGATATTGAAACAATTGGATGCTTCTTTGATGCCCATGAGATTAGGTTCGTGTCCAGTTGAAAAATATGTCCAGATGTGCTTTTCCTATCATCCAGGTTGCCTGCAAAATCACTGTCTGTGTAACCAGAAAGTTGATTACTATCAGATTTAGTGTACCATAAGCTGAAATTGAGAGTTCCTGCAACATATCTCAAAATTCGTTTTTCCATTTTCCAATGAGAATCTTTGAGGGATTTCATGAATCTTGAAACAAGGCTGAATGCATACATAATGTCAGGCCTAGTTGCGGTAAGATACAAGGCTGACTGCATACTTTTGTACAGGGTAGAGTCCACTATAGGACCTTCATCATTCTTGCTCAATTTTGTGCCTAGTGGTATAGGGGTTTCTGCTGGATTGCATCCTTCCATGCAAAATCTTTTGATGATGTCTGCTGCATACTTTTGCTGACAGACAAAAAAGTCTTTTGTTGATTGATTAACCTCAATACCTAAAAAATATTTCATGATGCCAAGATCTGTCATCTCAAACTCAGATTGCATGGCATGTTTAAAATCTGTTAACTCAAGATTTCCCGTATAGATCATGTCATCAACATATAAACATACAATCAAAATTTTACCATGCTGATCTGTTTTGGTGTAAAGAGTTGGCTCATTTTGGCTTCTGCTGAAACCACTTTTGATCAGATAAGTGTCAATTCTGCTGTACCAAGCTCTTGGAGCTTGCTTTAAGCCATACAAGGCTTTCTTCAACCGATATACTTTGGTTGGCTGGTCTTGGACTTCAAATCCAGGTGGTTGATCGACATAAACTTCTTCTTCTAAGAAACCATTCACGAATGCTGACTTGACATCCATCTGGTATACTTGCCATTTGTGTTGGGTTGTTATGGCCAATAGAGTCCTTACAGTGTCTAATCTTGCTACTGGAGAAAAAGTTTCACCATAATCAGTACCTAGTTGTTGTGAAGATCCTTTGGCAACAAGTCTTGCCTTGTGTTTTTCAATATGCCATTTTTCATCGAGTTTAGTTTTGTAAACCCACTTGACAACAATACTCTTCTTGTGTCTTGGCAAATCAACAAGATCCCATGTCTTGTTCTTCTCAATGGAGTCAATTTCTTGGTTCATGGCTTGAACCCAATGTGGATCCTTAGCTGCTTCCTTAAAGGATGTAGGTTGACATGACATTAAAGCAAAAAGGTTGTGTTGTTCAAACTCATCCAACTGCTGATGGATTTCTCTCAAACTTCAAGTTCTCTGATTTTGTGGTTCAGAGAATGATTCTCTGCTGGAAGTTGAGTTATCCTGAGAATTTTCAGGTTGCCTTTGTACCTGCAATCTTGAAAGAATAGTTTGAGGTACTTGTTGTTCTGAATTTTCTGCGTTTTCAGAACTTGGCAACAATGGATTTTGACTGTCCATTTGCTGATTTTCTGAATCATTCCAGAATTGATTTTCCAGAAATTTTACATCTCTGCTGAGAATTAGTTTCTTGGTGATTGGATTGTAAAGCCTA
This sequence comes from Picea engelmannii, assembly GCA_009831015.1. Lineage (NCBI taxonomy): Eukaryota > Viridiplantae > Streptophyta > Pinopsida > Pinales > Pinaceae > Picea > Picea engelmannii. The sequence goes on along the minus strand of ML782696.1, from coordinate 362,461 downwards.
TAAGCTTTAGATGTTTCACTATATCCAGTGAAAATACATTTCTCACTTCTGTCATCAAGTTTCTTCCTTAATTGGGAAGGTATGTGAGCGTATGGTATGCATCCAAATGTCCTTAGATGTGCAACATTGAGCTTTGTTCCACTCCATGCTTCTTGGGGAACTTTCATCTTTAGACTTGTGGTTGGAGATCTATTCAGGAGATAAACTGAGCATGCTACTGCTTCAGCCCAAAACCTATTTGACAAACTTTTCTCTTTGAGAAGTGTTCTTGACATATTCATTATTGTCTGATTTTCCCTTTCAGCCACTCCATTATGTTGTGGAGTATACCTGGTTGTTGTTTGCATGATAATACCTTGTGATTTGCAGAAATTTGCAAATTCTCTGGAGTTGTATTCTCCTCCTCCATCTGACCTGAGTGCTTTGATATATTTGCCACTCTATTTTTCATCTTCTACCTTCAATTCTTTGAATTTTGCCAAAGTTTCGGACTTTTGTCTGAGAAAATAGATCCATATTTTTCTACTGAAATCATCAATAAACGTTAGAAAGTAAAAGCTACCACCTATGGAATCTGTTTGCATTGGTCCACATAGGTTAGTGTGAACAAGTTCAAGATCTTGTTTGGCTTGATTGGAAGACTGTGGAAAACTAGTTCTCTTATGTTTTCCAAGTATGCAAGACTCACATGGGGGAATTTTTTCTTTAAAGATAGGAAGACCTTTGACCATGGAATGCTTCTGAAGAAGACTTAGACTTTGAAATGGTAGATGTCCAAATCTTGTATGCCAAACCATTGTTTCATTCAGGGTAGATGCACATTGTGCATATGGTTGAATTATATTTGCAGTTCTGAGGGTAAGGGGAAACATCCTATTTTGAGTCATGTGGATTTCAGAAATCAATTTTCTGCTTGGGATTTTTTCATATATCTTGCAAGATGCTCCCTCAAAAAGTACTTTATAGCCATGTTCAATGAGTTGTCCTACACTTAGCAAATTATGTTTCAGATCTGGAACATGATAGACATTGTTTATGTCTTTCTTTACATTCTGTTTAGTAAGAATAGGAACAGTGCCTTTTCCTTGAACTTTGACTAAATAATCGTTTCCAAGTGTAATATCAGATGAGATTGAAGAATCAATGCTTGAAAGTAATTCTCTGTTACCTGTCATGTGATTGCTGCATCCATTGTCCAGCAACCAAAGATCTTTAGGTTGTTGTTCAGTCTTGTGGCACGAAAAAAACATACCTCTTGAGTTTTCTCCTGTGTGATTTGACACATGAGCTCTGCCTGAGAGCTGATCTGCTTGCTTCTTCCTGCATTCAGATTCATAGTGCCCATACTTTTTGCAGTAAGAGCATTTTATAATTGATTTCTCATTTGATCTTCTCCCTCTACCTCTTTGAGGCTGGAAATTCTGATGTTGATTTTGTTGTTGATGTCTTTGACCTTGGAAATTTTGATTCGGATATTGTTGTCTGTTACCTCCACTGGAGTGAGGGTTACTATAATTGTTCCCTCTTCCTTGGTGACCTATGCTTCTTCCTCTGCCTCTCCCTCTGTTGAAGGAGAATTGAGTTTTGAAGGCATTGGAGATTGACTCATCTGTGAGATGCAGTCTGGTCTCTCATGTGTCACCAGAGAACCAATTAATTCATCTGTTGAAAAACTTGACAAATCCTTGGATTCAAGGATTGCTGTTACAACCATTTCGAATTTCTTTGGTAAACTTCTGAGTATTTTCTCAACAATGCGTTGATTAGTCATGGTTTCACCAGTCAATCTGATCTGATTTACGATGCCCATGACTCTGGTCATGAACTAATCCACATTTTCGGACTCTGTCATCCTTAGAGTCTTGAATTGCGTCCTCAAGGTCTGCAGTTAACTCTTTTGACCCTGTCATTTCCTTGGTAGGAAGATTTAAGGATGTCCCAGGCCTGTTTTGAAGTACCAACGCCTGTGATTTTTGAAAAAATCGAGTCATCCACAGAATTTTGAATCCAAAACTTAGCTTTATTTTCTCTGTTTCTCTGTGTTGCCTGAACAATTTTCTGCTGATTAGTCATGGCAGACAGGTCTGCTGGATCTGGTTCCACATATCCATGATCCACTGAATCCCAACACTCTTGTGCTTGCAAGAAGGATTTCATCCGAAGAGACCAGAACTCATAGTTCTTTCCAAGAAGAATCAGACGCTGAGTTGGTCCTAAATTGCTAGACGACGCCATCTCTTTAAAGAATTCAGCAAAACAAAAGAAAAATTCTTACTTACCTATCTCCTGCATGTAATTTGCAGTGACTTCAGAACTCTGCGTTCAAGATTTCGCGAGTTTTTGGCTTCGCGATTCTGACGTTGGGACTTCTTTATACGAGTCCTCCGATCTCTTGTCTCTCCAACCTCCGATCGCCGAAACGTCGATTTGTCGATGGGAGCTTATTGGCCTTGAATTTGGCCTTGGTCACCGTGCAATGTGACCACGCGCCTTGATGTTAAAGCGCTACAGGCTTTTCTGGTTTTTTGTCTTTCAAATTGCCGAAATGAGAAATTTGTTTTTGGACAATTTAACGGTCCAGATCTTCCTGTGATCTGACGATCCAAATCTTATCGGGATCTCGCGAATTAGTATTTCGCGACTTCGTGAACCCTGATGACGAGCTCTTCTGACTCCTCGATTCCCCGATCTCCATTTTACCGAAATGGCGCTTTCCTTTCGGGACTTTTCCCGAGCCCACGGATTTACTCCACGCGTCCCCTCAAGATGGACGATCCTCATCGTTTCGTGATTTCGCGACTTGCGACTCCAAAGTTTCTGTCAACTTGAAACCTCGGTAGCCGAAATGCCGACGGTTTCCTTGATGTTTGCCATGTGTCCGAAGAAATGGATGACTGTGATCTTATCGCTATTTCGTGAATCGCGATTTCGCAAGTTTAGAACTCTTGTTGCGACAGTCTTTCAAAACCGCGAACTCCAAAATGTCGATTTGGCGGCACTTTGATCTACTGCCACCTGTCCTCTGAGATGGACGGCTCACAATCCTTTCGGGATTTCATGATATCGCGTATCGGAGTTTTGGAGAGCAGTCTCCTTCGCTCGTCCAACTCCTAATTCCCGATTTTGCGATGGGATAAGATCGACGGCTCACGATCTTTCGTGATCCAACGGTCCATAATGACTCGTGATTTCGCGATTCACAAATTCTCACGACAGTCTTCTGACCTTTACACCTTGCAAGTCAGCGAAGTGCCGAGATCTCGCCACGTGTTTCTTGATGGACGGTCCTGATGATGTCGGGATTTCACGACTTTACAAGTCGAAATTTCTCCTGTGCACTTCAGAGGACTAAACCTCGTGCACCTTCTCATTGATCCAACAAATGTCGGTCCTTTGCGCAAGATCTAACGGCTGAAGTTATTTCGCCTTTTCCACGCTCTCTTCGTCCCTTCTGAACTCGTTTCCCACTCTGGATCCGTTCACAGGACGAATCTTACGGCCGTGACGATTGTTCTTTGAACCTGAGACGCGTTCTTTACTACCTTTGCAAGGATTTTCTTCTGTGGAAGAAAAATTTGTGAATCTTTCAAAGATTTGAAAGAATTTCACAAGTTCTTTGTTCTCTATTGCAATCTTTGACAGATTTGAGCGATTTCCAAAAATCTTTAAACGATGCTGCCTTCTGCAGCAATCTTTCACAAATGTGAGCGAGTGTTGTGAAATCTTCAACATTTCTGCCTTTTGAAGCTCTTCTTCGTGAATTCTTTAATGATTCTTGAAAATTGTACACGAATCTTTAAAGTTTCTTCTTTTGCACTCTCTTCTTCTTCGATCTTTCGAGCGTTGTACGCTCTTCCTTGGCGCGTTAGCTTCTTACGTTGATCTTTGAGCGTATGAGCGGACAGCTTCCTCGTGGAAGTTTCCTGCGAGGATCTTTCAAGAGTATGACGGACACCTCTCCAATCCTTGTGAAAAGACTGTGTTGCGTGCTCTCAAGATCCGTGAAGCTCTGCGTTATTTGAGGATCGTGTTTCTCTCCAGCCTGTGTGAAGAGGCTTACTGTTGATGCTCTGATACCATGATGAATTGTGAAGCAAGAAATGCAGAGAGAAAGAATAGAACAGAAAACAGTATATTAGAATATATGAAGAAGAGTACAAAACGAGTACATGAAGAAGATGTACAATGAAAAGGGAAATAGCTGAGCTAAATAGGCTCAAGCAAATCAAGAATAGAAAGTACAGCTGGCCAGGACAGTTGGCAGTGTATAGTCAACTTGGCATGGTTGTTAACAGAAGGAGAAAGTTTGGTAGAAACAAGGGCCAGGACTATAATTCAACAAAGGATAGAAGCAACAACACCATGTAGAGGAAGTACAGAGTTGGACAAGTTATCCTCGTTTCCAACAACTCTTCACACGCATGGTTGTTAACAGAAGGAGAAAGTTTGGTAGAAACAAGGGTCAGGACTATAATTCAACAAAGGATATAAGCAGCAATACCATGTAGAGGAAGTACAGTAGCAAGGAGTTCAAATTTTTCAATGGAAGGAGCATCAACTGATCCCATGCTTAAACTTCATGTGTTCCATAGGACCATATGACCAGGAAGGACAAAGCAAAAGAACACAGTTTCATATACGAAGCCATATTGATAGTGAATAAAATTACAGATGACGCGGTAAATGTTGAACAATTAAACACCACATTCAGAGACCACACACTTCAATCGCATATGAAATAGAAAGGCAGTGCTCCTATGAACCAGACAAGGACTTTTGATGAGAGAGGCCACACACTTCAATGGCATATGAAATAGAAAGGCAATGCTCCTATGAAACACACGAGGACTTTTGATGAGAAAAGGAGGGACATAATCAAAGTGTTTCAGAAGCCCAAGTGAGAACAATAACGCATAGCAAAGCTTAAGGAGATTAAGAAGAAGGATGGAGAAACTGTTTCAAACTAAGATCAAAGGTTTAAGGACTTGTTAGGCAAGCTAACTTTCAGAATACATGATATTTGCAGCACATGAAATGTTTTATCACTGGATTGTTCCCCCACATCTTCATTCCCCTTGCACAACAAAATATTTCTTTAGTCCACACGAGGTGGCCAGTCATCATTAGGGACGTCGCAGATTCAAAGCCAGCTTACTGCACCAACAAAGAAATTGTGGGATTTATCTAAGGAAAAAGCAGTATGCGACAATCTCTGGTGCATTCTATGTAGGATCTAGGGGCATCGCAGAAATGAATGCCTAGTGATGGGAAAACATACTAGCACGAGCACCAAACCTGTTTCCCACGGGATCGCGATGGCCTATGATCTTGGAGGATGTTGAGCCCATTTCAGCGCCCCCTCTTGGACGTAGTATAAGACAGGTCGGAAAAAAGAGAAGAAAGACAAGATGGAAATTCAAGATGACAAAGGAGTTGGGAGGTAATGAAATGAAGGATTTGAAGTTGGGTCTTGGATCAGATGTGAACATTTTTCTTAAAACGTCATGGGAGATGATGGAGAAGATACAGTTGCTTTACTCACCAATTCAGCAAAGACTAGCCAGTCAATACAGGATTTTCCCTATTTGAACAGAAGAAGGTGTGCAGGTGTAGAATTATGGGCAACATTTAGATTCACTTCAAAATCTCCTGCGTTATCTAGGATTCCGAAGGAAATTGAACACTTCGTCAGCACATCTAGTAGTTTTTACATACCACAAGAAGCTTGAGAAATTGAAAAATCGCATGTACTACTAGCAGATGGAGGGAGAAGATCCAACAGAAGAAGATAAACTTAAAAAACATACAGTTTAGGGAGTCAGTTGGAGCAACAAAGTTTAGAGGAAAAGAACCTAGCAAGAGTACTCCATATTACAGACAACATTTAAAAACAAAAGAATGTACTCCATATTATAGACAACATTTAAAACAAAAGAATGGAGCATAGTCAAAATCGAAAATGGCAATCATTAGAAATTTCTAAAGATCAAGAGAACCCGTCACTTAGGTAGTTGATTTATTGAAACAGTATGGAGATCTATTCCCTATATACGTTTTGAGGAGATGAAGCAATCGCAGAATCCTAAGGTGAAATGAAGACACAATTGAAGCCTCATGCCAAGCTGGTGAAGAACCAGTAGAAGAATTACAGTGGATCAATCCCATGGTAATTCAAAACAAGAAGACAGAAAATTTCGAATCCCTATTCACGTCAGACCTTGGAATGTAGCCTACGTACACAATCCCTTTTCCACACCGTATATAGATGAAGTTTTCGAGACTGTGGGAGGATGAGAGGCTTATTCATTCATCAATGGACTGTCAAGATACCATCAAGTATAAATTGAGGTAGAAGACAAAACTAAGATAACTTGTGCTCCTAAATGGGGATCATTTGCTTATAAGGTCATCTCATTTGACTTGAAGAATGCACTTGCGATAATCTCAAGAATTGTTATGGATGCATTCAAGGAATTCATACATATGTTTTTGGAGGTTTATTTAGATGATTTCATTGTATTCATCGTATTGAATAACCATACACAAATGTTGAGGTTGATGTTAAACAAATGTAGGCAATTGCAGATGTCATTGAACTTGAAGAAGTGTATTTTTTTGCTTTCCATTGGAGTTTTGTTGGGAAATGTTGTCTACAAGCCAGAATTGCTAGCCGGCCCTGAAAAAATAGTTGTGATTGTGAACATTCCTTCCCCGCATATGTAAAGGCCCAGGTTGCAACACTTGGACATACAAATTATTGTCATAAGTTCAGCAGGAATTACGCCTGCAATACAACACCACTAGAGAAGATTTAAAAAAAAAGATGTGAAGTTTGTCTAGACTTTGAAATTCAATGGAGCTTTTGATTTGCTAAAAGAGAAGTTGGTCGCTGCATCGATTGTAGTATCTCTGATTAGACAACGTTGTTTCATGTACACGTTGATGCTTCAACAATTGCACTTGGCACAGTGCTTGCAGAATGAAGCGAAGGTAATATCGATCATCTTATTTCCTTTGCCGGTGGAAAATTGTCTAACCCATAATAAAATTGTGGAAATGGCAAGAAGTATAATCAAGGGATTAAGTAATTTTTTTTTTTTAGGGTGATGCAATTGCTATAAATCTATGTCCCACAAGTGCACTTGATATGATGATTCCATATGAAGCTTGGTATGAAAAAAAGCCTACTGTTAATCATTTCATTATGTAGCCTATGTTCATGTAGTTGATCAAAAGAAACAAAAGTTAGATCCAAAAAGTGAGTCATGCATTTTTGTTGGATATAGTTAACTAAGTAAGGTTTGGTATAATCCCCTCACTAATAGCATTGTTGTGTCAAGAGATGTGATTTTTTATGAAGGGGGAGTTCATGGTCATCAAAAAGGCCATGATGATATGTCTAAATCTGTTTTGGATAGGGATATTATTGATGATATTGATAATGAGCAACCCACTAATATTTCATTCCAAGTGCTACAAATCCATCAAGTAGCCCCTCATCTAATTATTCAGTTCCAAGTGCAAGCCCAACATCAAATTCAAGTTCTGCAAGGAAGGTAAGAAGATTAAGTGGCATTTATCAAAGGAGTAAAAGTCCAACACATGAAGAAAATCCAATAGGTGAGACAGTAAATTTTACTTTACTTTCCAAGGATGATGAGGTTTGGGTGAAAGCAATGCAAGAAGAGATAGATTCTATTCATAGGAATGATACTTGGGAGCTTACAAAGCTTCCACATGACAAGAAAAAGATTGGTACTAAATGGGTCTACAAGACTAAGTACAAGAGTGATGGGAGTGTTGAAACACACAAGGCAAGATTAGTTGCTAAATGCTTCACACAAAGGTATGGAATTGATTATGAAGAGACATTTGCACCTGTCGCAATGATGATTTTATTAGCAGCTCAAAAGAAATGGAGCATTTATCACATGGATGTGAGAAGTGCCTTTTTGAATGGTTACTTAGAAGAAGAAGAAGTATTTGTGGAACAACCACAAGGTTTTGAAGTGCAAGGAAAATAACATCAAGTCTACAAGTTGAAAAAGGATTTGTATGGCCTCAAGCAAGCACCAAGAACATGGTATGCTAGGATTGATGGATATTTTCAGGAGAGTGGCTTCAATAGAAGTAAAAGTGAACCTACACTTTACTACAAACAAGAAGGTAATGATATTCTTATTGTGACTTATTATATATGGGTAGTAGTTCTAAGATGAAGGATGAATTCAAAATTGCTATGATGAATGAATTTGAGATGAATGATTTGGGTCTCATGCAATATTTTTTGGGTATGGAGGTTTATTAAAATGAGGATGAAATTTTCATTTGTCAAACAAAGTATGCAAAAGATATGTTGAAGAAATTTGATATGGTAGATTGTAAACCAGCCTCCACTCCAACTGCTCATGGAATTGTGTTATGTAGAGATGATGGTGCTGAAATAGTTGATGAGGCAACATACAGAAGTATTGTTGGAAGTTTGATGTTTCTAAACCACACAAGACCTGATATTGCTTACTCAGTTTCTCTTGTTTCAAGATACATGACAGAGCCATTTGAAATACATATGAAGGCAGCCAAGAGGATTTTGAGGTATGTGAGAGGAACTCTAAATTTTGGTATTCATTACTACACTTATAAAATGTTTAATCTTGTTAGCTTTAATGGTTCTGATTGGGAAGGTAGTTTGGATGACCGAAAGTCTACATCTGGTAATTTTTTCTCTTTTGGTTCGGGTTTGATTACTTGGAGCTCAAAGAAGCAAAGTAAAGTTGCACTTTCATCCACATTGCAGTCACCTCAACAGGTACACAAGCATCATGGCTTAGAAAAGTTCTAGAAGAAATTGGAGAGAAACAAATTCATCCTAGTGATAACACTAGTGCCATCAAATTGGCCAAGAATCCAGACCATCATAGCAAGACAAAAGAAGGAAGTAGAACTAAGGTGTATAAAGACTCCAAAACAACTTGCAGACATTTTCACTAAGGCAGTTGCTAAAGTCCAGTATTTGAAACTTCAAGATTAGATTGTGAGCCCTCTCAGCATCAAGGGGAGTATGTTGGTAATTGATGTAGTCTATTTGCATTTTTGTTTTTTGACGATTAGTGTTGAGATATAGATTGTCTCACTAAATAATGCATGCAAAATACATGAGTTATTTTCCAAAATAAATTGTTGTAAGCATTCAATCACGAGCCAAATAATTGTTTGTTCTATGAGGCTATGTATTGTTATGAATATCAAGGTTGATCACTGGTGAACCTCACTTTTTTGTATGAATACCTCAATAATAGTTTCTTCTTTATTTATGCATGGATTGAAAGCTTGATTCTACGATATTGTGATTTAATCATTTGCTATAGTGTTATGCTATTCTAATTGAATGATTATCTTGTCCAGAAATAGACCCGCATAGATCCTTCATCTTTATAATCCTTGTAATTTTTTTTGAAATCTGAGGATCCGTGTGATCCTAATTCTCTATGTTTTTTTAAATATTCCATAATAAGTGTAAGTCATGTGATATCTTGCTAGATTTTGGCGTAATTAGTGTGTAATCCATATTGTCCAACACAAACATTAAAACTCCAATAAAGAGAAGAGATCAACATATTATGGAAAGAAACAATCTAAGGTTGTCTAAAGGACGGTTTATGGGGAAAAGCCTCAAGGATGTATTATCAAATGAAATGCGCAGGCATAGACTATGATAGGTTGGTATTTATTTCTACAATCAATGTATATGATGGCCTATCAAATCTAAAAGCAATTAGAGAGATTTACAAGGATATCGTCATGAAGGGATTTTAGACAAATGTTTTTGTGCGTAATGTGCTCCTACCAAAGTATGCCTAGTGAGAGCGTATAGTAAATGCACACAAAGTGTTTGAAACAATCCTAGAATAATTTGTGTCATGGAATGCAATAATTGTTGCTTATTCCAAAAATGCCACACTAACAACATTGATATTCTTTAATGAAATACAAATCCATGGAACAAAACCTAACTCCCTCGTGATGGTTAGTGTTACACCCGCGTGTACCAATTCGTTGGCTTTGAAATAAGGCCAACACATATGTGTGCCAATTTGTTGGTTTTGGAATAAAGCAAGAAGGTCAACGGATTCCTTCAATGAACTACTATCATCAATAAATATAAATTGAATACAAATAGCATGAAGAAGGGTTAATTAATCGTTATCCATGATACATGTACTAATAAATGAAATTTTATGATATCTTTCAAAATAGAATGTTATGGATGTTTCATAGAGAAGGTTTAATCAATAAATATAAATTGAATACAAATCAAAATAGAATGTTATGGATGTTTCATAGAGAAGGTTTAATCAATAAATATAAGTTGAATACAAATAGCATGAAGAAGGGTTAATTAATCTTTATCCATGATACATGTATTAATAAATGAAATCTTATGATATCTTTCAAAATAGAATGTTATGGATGTTACATAGAGAAGGTCTAGATCATATGACAGTCTTGCTAGATTTAGATTTAATTACTGTTTGTAAAACCAAATTCGCCTAAACAAACATTAACCTCCAAAAAAGAGAGACATGAATATTACAGAAGGATATGATCATTGGTCATGTAACATTCCATGCACATCCTGTATTTTCTGCTACCTATGATTGGCCTTGTAAACGTTTTCCAAACATTCACATGACATAATACGCTACATCAAGTTGATTATAGTGGGACCCTTCCTATATAGTTATTTGATAGTATTACTATCAATTCGAAGGGCATTGTACATATCCTACAAATCCCAATCAAACTCCTTCAAGGACATCATTGTCTTTGTTTTGTGGGAATTGGCACTGCTATTATTAGAGGACCTATTCTTGTGCTAAATGAAGTAACATTGATGCAATTATTATAATGATCGATGTTTGCATCCCATTTTCTCTCTGAAGGACATATTTTCATTCATCCTTACCTCTTCCACATCCAAATGCAATAAGTTCTTCATCACAAGCTTCTTCACATCTGTATAGTCATCGAGATGGGGATGCCAAGGACCTAGATTCCCCCACAAAACTTATCATTTTTGTACCACTCTAATTCATGCAACACTATTATGCAACTTATTTAGTGACTTGGTCACCCATGGAACTTTCAACTAGACTATGTCTTAAACAAGACCCAACCCTTATGTTTCCCAAGTTTCTCTGGTTGGTCAAAAGTTATACAACCATCCAACAAAACAAGAAAGGCCACAACCAAGCATGCCTTCTAAAGAATCCTAGGATAACAACATCAACACCTACCCAATTAATAAAAATGCATCATTACATCAACAAGACAAGAACGCATTGGCAATGCCCAAGCTAGCCACCTTAACTTTTACTAAGAGTGGATACACGTAGATAGGTTTACAAGGCTAATTCAAACCAACCATTGTAACAATACATTCAACCAATAGTTCAATTCTCTTATAAACATGTTGCAACACACTACATCTACAACTAGTCCTACAAAATTTCCAGGTTTGCATCCTCACAAAAAATTTTGCATCTTTCAAAGTATTGATATGGTGAAAGGACATGCAACTCCAAGATGCCCCATAGGAAGCAACAAGGATTTTAAAGCAGTTTTCACACCTTCAACCTTGAGGGAAAACCCGCTTTTCAAGGGGTAGTGCATGTTAGAGTTCTAATCTAACCTCCCTACATAGGGGTACTTGGGAGTTAGCTAATTAATTTATGAGGGAGTCATCTTTGAATAATTCCCAGTAGGTAGTTGTTATGGGGTTAATTAATGTAAATTCTTCAACATTATGAAATAAGGCCCACTGGGTATGTAATACTCATTAACATGGGACCATAATCGTTAGGGTTCGATTAATGGGAAACTATTTATAAAGGTAGGAAGCTATGTAATGTTTTGTCGTGTTATTATCCTTGTATTGGAGCTCTACCCATCTAGAAGTCGCTCCCTCAAAGAGCCCTATGAACATTTCTCTCTTTCTCGATTATGAATATAACGATTACTATTCTAAGGGTTCAATATTATTATTCTTTCTCTTTTTCTTTTGGCAGTTTGTACTTCTTCTAATAATTGCTCTTAATTCTTTGTTTCTACCATATAAGTACACTACATTTTCTTTCTAGATCGTTATTATATACCTTTACTACTTACATGATGTAATGCTCCTTCTTTGTTTGTTTATGCAGATTTTCCTTCAGGAAGTTGGGCTCTGGGTGTTTTGTGATGTGTGTATAGCATATAGAATACAATAATAAATGTAGATCATAAGATATAAGAGAGACCACAATAAACATCTCAAAAAAAACTTCATATATGATCTTTATTTAGTATAATAAGATTAATTCCATACATAGACCTACAGATCTAGAAAAATAGAGCAAGATAGAGAAGTCTAGGCTTCATGTGCCCTTCATATACAATAACATAGAGAAATAGGGCCTCCTAGAACCCCCCACAACTTAATGATGGTGAATACAAGATCAATTTATTTCCTTGGAAGGATGAACCTTCAGATCTCGTGCTGGTGTGTCCCCCATTGGCTGGAAAATCTAGCAATTTCGGCCTCCTTGAAGATGACCTCCAAACATTATGAAAACACTATCAAAATATAGATCGGGAGTTGTAGATTGCATATGGAGAAAGTATAGGGTCAAACCTTCAGATCTAACCTTCCAACCCAAGACCTCCTCAAGGAATGATGCGCCCTTCTTCAGCAAATACGCCCAACTGATATATAAAATAGAAATGCATAAGAAACCCCCCAACAACTGATGCAAAAAGGTGCTATGATGGTAGCAATCACTCCTAAAATTTGATTTACTATAGATCTAGCCTCCCTAAGGCAAATCGAATCCTTTCTCCTCAACTGGTGTGCCCTACTTGATGGAAAACCCTTCAACCTGCATCCTAGTTGCACAAATGACTCCTGAAATGAATATGAACTTAATAGAATGGTGAGGGAGGAATATTTCACCTCCTTGGCCAAGCTTGGATCAAGATCAGAGGGATCTTTCACCTCCTTGTTGATCTCTAGGATTTCTTGACTCAAAACACTAATGAACTCAATAGAAAAATATCATGAATGCACAGTGAGGTGCCCTCCTCTCTCTTTTATACCTCCCTCTTCTAATTCTCTCTTGAGTTACTTTATAACTCTTACTAAGGTTATTGTTTTAATTTCTCTTAATTCAATAACCTTTTTCCCTTTTCATCCATGTCACTTTAGTAAAAATAATAGTAAATCACTTAGTAACATCTTTAGCACCTCCTACCCCTTTTTCCCATTGGACTATGAGGGGTGACTAGACTAATAAGTCGTCCTTGGTCCTTTAAAGGAGAGAGGAACATTACACATGAATATTCATTTTTAAATTGATTTTATACTTCTTTATTAAGTAATTTGCTTGCATAAATTTAGTTTTTGTTTATTATTTTAGTCATGTTCCATTGTTTCTATCATAATCAATAAAGCTTCTTCATCATAACCTTGATGCACAATTTAAACATTTAAACATCATAACCTTGTTGTATTCAACTGTGATTCTATGGAATTCATGGTGATATAAGAGAACAAAATAATCAAGAAAAATGTTTACTTATATAATATTTTTATGAAAACTATGATAACCATATAATTTTCTTTTAATCATATAGTAAACTTCTTATAAAAAAAAAAAATCTATCATAAAAATATTGATTTTATAAAAAACTTGTAACTATTTTTAAAATATATCTTATATAACTTCATAAATGATAAAAAAATATAACCTTCAAACAAACCCTACACAAAAAAAAAAAAAAAAAAACCTTAAAAAATTTACCAATTTCAATTTTGAAGAACAAATATATATGAAAATTTCAATAAAGCAATGACAACAGATAACATAACAGATATCGTAGAAGTAAACACCTCCATAGAACTAAAGAAAAGATTTATATTTACAACTATCAACTGCATGTAATCTAAAGAAATATATCTATTAATAATATATATACTCTGCATTGGTATGCATATTATTATGCAGTCCTAAATACATTCTATGCAAGGGAGGTATGATCAAGCTATGCACATTACCTTTCTTTTAAATTCTTCTACCTAACCCAATAATATATTTATTAATAATATATATACTCTGCATTGGCATGCATGTTATTATGCAGTCCTAAATACATTCTATGCAAGGGAGGTATGATAAAGCTATGCACATTACCTTTCTTTTAAGTTCTTCTACTTGACCCAATAATATTTCAGTCTGATATTCAAACAAGAAACAACCATTAATATTTTAATCTTATGTGACAAACAATAAACTTATAAAGAACCTATCGATAATGTTAGCTTTTGTCTATTTTAAAAACAAATAACACATGATAAATCACTTTTTAGCTTTTGTCTATTTTAAAAACAAATAACACAAATCTCACATGCTGGATTGCTTTTGTCTATTTGAAAAAACAAATCACACGTGCTGAATATTAACATAAGTTTCATAATGTTATAACAACCTTTCGTGCTCGGATATGTCTCAATCCCCGTTCAATTTGGACCTCCAATTGATTTAATTCCTTCATTGAACATGTGCGCAGATCCTCCCCTGACATCTTTCTACAAGCAGTTGGAAGAAAGTATCAATATAAGATACACTCTTCGTAAGACATAATGATCAATTCAGTTGCATGGATGGACGGTGAAAGTTACCCTACCTTTGTGTTAATTCAAGAATCCTAATTTTTTCTTCCATATTTGTAATTTTTCGGTTTAAACCCTGCACATTGAAATGATAATCATAAAAGTCTAAGTTCTTGAAAAACATAGAAATTGACCAAAGCCATATCAATTTATTAGTACAATGTTTCATTATCTTTTTCTAGATGTTAAATGGCTAAACAATTATCTACTTTTTATTGCTTTTCGAAAGTATTTAATATTTGTAAAACCATAATCTATATATTTACTACATTGATATTTCTAGGTTTGTTGGTGTATTCAATTTTCACATTCATATTTTCGGCCTTTTCAAACGTGTTTAATAAGAGGAGATATTAAATTAAATGGCATTATAATTAAAATATCAAGATTCTTATTTTAAAAGCATGGGTCGTCTTATTTAATGATGTGAGCAGTCTTCTTCTACATTTTTGTGCCACTAGGCTCTGATGTTACTATTAAACCAGTTTTAAATTTTAATTAAGATATATATCCCTATATTATACTCATAATTACTTTGGCTTCGTTGCTTAATTATCCTTTTCGATTTTAAAATTCCTAAGTGTTTACACATCACCTCACCTCACCTATCGTGTTGGCACATTCCCTTTTCCATAGAGCACGTTTTGGATGACATGTACCACTCTCAAGTCTGAAAACTTTACAAGTATGCCTTGATCCAGCGCTTTCCTAATTACATACGTCGCTTGTGTCTTCTCGGTAAAAGCAAATTAATTTTGCATGTGATTTATAGATTTTCCTTTTCTTTAGTATTTGTGGTTGTGGCCATTTTTGTGATGATGTTTGAACTCTATCTGATTTATCCTTATCCTTTTTTGTGTGTCCATGATCTCCTACAAATTTCATCTGGATGTTACGATCATTATTTTTAACTATTTTTATCCTTGTTATCTTCCACTTTTAGGGATAACTAGGAGATCATGTCTCGAGGCTCATTGGTCTTAGACATGGAGTATCGAGAGCCAGATCGACTTTAGCATGGTCCTGGAGGGCCTACCTTTTCTTCATTTCAGCGCCTCTATCTTGTCAACGGCAGCAACATCCATCACCATTGGTTTGGTCCTGTGTCAGAGATGGTTCTTACTCCATGACGTAATGAGTTCGGGTATCATGGTATGTGTCACTTTGATCATTAAAACCCTTGAATATCTGCATCTGATTCATTTTATTTCTAACGAATGCTTGGATTTTATACTTGCCCACTTGACCATGTCTGGGAGGATTGCCAGGATGCCCTAGTAAGCTTGTGTTCGTAGGCTCTGGTTTGCCACTAGCGAGATTTCTGAAAATCCATCGTTTGTTCTCGTCATAGCACCACTTTTCATCTTGCTGCCCACTCACCTATCCCATTTCACTTGTTCGGGCACTGGGTTGACCTATTTTGAGGATGGCACCTCACCTAGTGGGAAGAAGGAGCTAAAGGCCCAGAAGGTAAAAGCAAACTGGCAAAAGATAAAAGCCTTAGAATAAAAGTTCGAGATGCTTTGCCCAGGGATCCCCGAGAAAGCAATAAAAGACTTCTCAGCAAGAAACAAGAGGGACCCGTAAAATAATAAAACAAGACCTAGTTAGAGGATAGGGTGTCTCATCACGAGCCAGCCTATTAGGTCCATGGGTACCTAGCAGTATGACATTACCATCAGCTGGTTACCACGCCAGGGTAGTGACTCCTCGTTGCATGGCCAAGGGAAAAGGGGTCTCATCACGAGCCAACCTTCTCATTTCTGCGAAAGTACATGTGGGTAACACTATCACCACTGGTCACCACACCAGGGCAGTGTACCCTGATTAGCCTCTTGAAGAAAAAGCAATAAAGAATAAAAGAATGAAGAATAAAGAATAAAAGGCATTAATAGGCTTGGAAAAAACTGCATCCAAGACAGGTGCAGTTCGCCTTCTACAAAGGCACCCACAGGTAAAACTTTGCACCCTCTACTCGCATTGAACCCATTTGCCTGGACATCCCTTATTCACATCACCCACTTGCATAGCTCAAATGAGGTCTCTTATGGAAACTCTCCTCTTCCAGTGGACACTAGCCTAATAGGATGCCCTATCATTTTCTCCAAGCTTGCATTACAGGCTTGTGTAATATCTTTCGGCGTTTAACTGAGGTATTAGGGATTTTATGCACGTGTTCAATAATATTGATGATGACATGTGATTGACATTGTTATGATCCCTGTGACTTATGAGCCCATGGAGGGTGTAGCTGTTGATGTGCAGGATCATGCCCAACGAACAGGTACCATGTTGGACCAGTACACATGGGGACATGATCAGTTCGGACCTCCATGGGGCTACAGAGCCCACCAGATGGATGTTGAGACCCCATCAAGGGGCAGAGACAGGACAGAGATTGATCAGAGGCTTTGCACTAGAGAAGAGGACGTTCCACCATGGGCACCTTGGCAAAGCTTGACCTAGGGGGATTGGGCCCTATCCATTGGAACGTTGACCCTGGAAGGCCCAGGACATCACCCATGATGATCATGACATCACCCAACCTTGTGGACATCTTGGGAGGCAGATTTGACAGTGTTGGCACATGTGGCAGGTTGGAGAAGCCCGAGGAGGGCTAACGTTTTTCTCCAAGATGTTGCATTTTCCCTAGAAGGGGCTAACGTCTCCCTAAAAGAGGCATGACGTTTCTCTTTAGGTTGATTAGGGTTTAATTTGAACATTTAATGTAAAACAGTACGATTTTTAGTATTTTTGGCCTTGTCAACCTTTTTATGACCTAAAAGTGAAATTAGGTCAAGGTACAGTATAAATTGAGGGTTTTTACTCTCATTTTTTCATGATCTCTCACTCACTCATTAGTGAGGTATGAAATTTGCGCTACACTTGGGTTATTTGGCTGAAATTGTGAGGTGCACTTGTTGAAGGAAGACATTTTTGGAATTCTATTGGCATTTTTGGCATTTCTTGATGGAAGGTGTTACAACTAGGGTTTGCTATGTTATTTCTTGGTGAAATGTAAGTAAATTTCTGCAAAACTTCTTAATTGAATCGTTGTTTTTTTTATTTCTTGCATATCTTGTTGTAAATTTGTTGAATAAACCCTAGGTGAAAAGCACACATTGTAGGTCCTTGTCTCATGTCCCCGTCAAGATTTTGAGCCATTTATTGAAGAGAGAAAGAGCCTAGTCTTAGCTACACTCTATTCCCCCTCTTCATTGCTAGTTTTTTTACTTTTCTGAGCTAAGAAGAAGAAGACGCATCAAGGCCTAGTTCCCCTACACCTTGATGAGCCGATTTTCTAGGGTTTGCTTGTAAAGCCTTGTCATAGCAACACATTGCCTTGCAGATCCTCTTGTCTTAGTTTTATGCCACTTTATGAGCTAGTCGTTCTTTCCATTGACCTAAGGAAGGATGAGAGAGCACTGAGGCCTAGTTCCACTACACCAAAGTGAGCCTCTCTCCCCTAGGGTTTTGACCTTAAGCCTTGCCATAGCAACACTTCAAGGCTTGATGCTCCTGTCCTTAGTCTTATTATCCTCCTTGCTTCTTCAGCCTCTGTGTCCTCCTTTTGATTCCAATTACCCGAGGAACACACTGATCAAAGACCTAGCTTGTAAGTACTATGATCAAAACCACTCTCAATACTTTGGATGAAACCCTAACTATTATAACCCTAACCTAGAACTAACACTACTAACTGAATGATGTCGTCATATCTTGCTATTAACATCATTGTGAAGATATCGTCCTGTTTATGAGCAATTGAATGGTTATTAAAGGGCATTACTAGAATGAAGTGTTGATTGTTACAATGAATGCCACATTTTCTTAACATTTATTGAAGAAGTGACATTGTATATCATTTCTATTTTATAAACATTGACTTCGTCAATATTTATTATTCAATTGCTTATATATATATATATATATATATATCAGATAGTCATTAATTATATGAAGTACTAACCAAGTGAGCAAGCTTGCATATATCTGTTTCTTGTTTCTTTGTCTCGGGCAGGTGCATCTCTTTTTGGTTGTTAGCTGAACTATCTGCTCGGTGGTGACTTGTGAGGGGGGAAATTTACCTTTGTCTTACAATCCTTTGACTTCTCAAAACCCCAGGTCACCTGGGACGTCTCCCCTAGGCCTTACCTCCCTAAACAGAAAGAACCTTCCTATCGAGGTGACATTGGGTAGGATTGGTTCCAGTTACGCCAATTTGCCTCTTCATATCTTCTTTTATCCTTCCTACAAACTGTGTGATAACAATCCCTATGAGTGACTATAAAATCGATATGGGTGATTCTAATTTATCTACTCTTACACCTAAATAACTGCAATTGTCTTTTCTAAATAACTACAATTATCCTTTCTAAACTCGTATTCCAAAGATAACATTTTTCGATTCTAATTCATAATTAAATTGTTAAATAAGTTGTGTTTAATTTTTTTTCTATAAATACCTAGCCTTTTTATATCCCTAACGAGTCTTGACCTATGTTGCATTGGTTTTCAGGACGGGAACGGGGGGCACCCCCAAATTTTTCAGGGGACAACCGGTTGGGGATGGCAATAATATATATATATAAGGAGGTTACAGGGTCAAATCCAAAGAGGATAGGGTAGGATATGTACACCTTAGTAGACTTTATCAGTCAAAATTCACCATAAACATTTGTAGTTGCTCCAAGCCTGTAGGCATATCAATCTATACTATATAGTATTATGCACAGCCCTTACACTTGCCAATTGTGAAAAAACTCGACCAATTTAAAAAAGGGTCGAGTGACATTCATTATTGGATGCTAGACAAGAGAAAAATGAAGTTTAGCTTTAGTAAACTTAAATGATAAATGTCTCTATAGCAGTTTTTCTTACTCATATTTCTTGTTAATGATGATTATGTTAAAACATAAAAGACATTCCCTTCTCAATAGGTTTTGCAGATTTTTATGGTTGTGTTGAAAACCACTATAAAACACTTTGGTTCTATAAAGAGATTAAATTCATATTTCAGATTAAGAATGTGATTGAATAAGAATTTATTCAAACATTTAGTGCCCAATCGAAGTCACTGCTATTTCATTGTTTTCACAATGCTTGAGGTTGGGATGGTGGAAGCACTATAATTGAATGACACCTGAAAACCCATGTACAATATGTAAAAGCTAAGATGACCAGAAAAATGAGAAGAACATGAACAATAACCATAAGGTTCATCCCTTTGAAATGTTGCATTTCTTGTTTTTTTGACCTGGAAACTTTGTTTCTTGAAACCTTGTTGGTGAAAATACAATATTTAAATCACCAGAAACCCAAATCAAAACCCATCATACAAAACCCATGTTTTGAGCTACAACTTTTACAACAGATTTAGATTCAATGCAATACAAAAATAATGGATAGGAAAAATGATCTTATTGTCCAATCATCAATTTCCATGATTGTCAAGACTGAAGATATATGCCTTGAATATCCCCAAAATCATCCCCAAAAAAAACCTAAAATCTGCCTAGAGCATCCATGAAATTTGTTCGTAACGTCCCTGAAATCTGTGGGGCAAGTCCCCGAGTCCTCAATGAAGTTCTCAACAATTTGGGTAAGTTTCCTAAGGGTTCCCAAGTCCCGGGTACACGGGAACGACGAGTACGTAGGTATTGTTTGGGGGGACAAGTCCCCATGCAACATAGTTCTTGACATATGGATCTTTATTGGGGAACTCCTACCATTTCAAACATGTAATTTTGTCTTTTTTATACCCTTAATGATGTTGATTACGGTTGGTTGTCATTGATGTCAACCCTTGAAGAAAGCCCCGTAGCACAAGGGTTTGGGTAATGGACCCAAGATTATTTATGTAAATACGACTCATTATTGTTTTTTCATGGTTGATAAGAAATAAATATGGATGAACTCCAAAGTGGTCCCCTTATGGTGAAAGCCCTCACGGAAAGACTCTTTGCGAAGTAAGAGAACCCATGCTTAATTGTGAAATAATGAGATGAAGGATAGTGAATTTGTTAGGGAAACTATCCTAGATGGATAGTTCTTGTCATGCCATTTCCGGTGGTATGTGGAACATCACATAAGTCCTCACGGTTAGAGAGTTATGGCCATAAGAAGTTGGCGACCCCAGGTTTGGGTAATGGACCCAAGTTTGTTTGATGGGTAATCGTATGAGTTATGATATATTTTCAGATAATACTATTTTATATGGATAGTAAACATCATGTCATTTTTGGTGGTATGTGGAACGTCACATAACTCCTCACGGTTTAAGATATGGCCTTACGAAGCTAGAGGACCCTCATATGTCAACTAGAAGCCCCAAAAGGTCAAAGTAGTCAAAGTGGTTTAAGAGATTTTAAAAGGTAAATAATAAAGTGAAGTAATGAATGTATTATAATTCAAAGTGAATACAAAATAAATTATTTCAATAATAAATTTAATGGAGAAATTAGAAGTGGGTTAACCCTAAAATAAGGAAAGTGGGGCCAAGTGACCTAGAAGATGTTTTTAAGGAAGCTACTTGGAGAGTATAAATAAGAGGCAAGGCTCTCTCATTTAAGATACACTTGAGCATATTGAATATCTATATGTGTCTGAGGTAACCAAGGATATCTAAGCCAAAATTCTGAGGGAAGGTGAAGAAAAGAAGGCCGAAATGCAAGGAAGGATAAATACTTTTGATGGTGCTTTCTAAGGTATGTTATTTACAGGTCCTCTCACCATTTTCTCTATAACATTTTTTTTATAATGATTCAGAATGTGAAATTTCTATGCCATTGAGAAAACATATCCAAGTATCTGTTCTAAAAAATTCAGCTTGTGGGTCGTTTTATTTTGGGAGTTACACTCACTGGAAAATAGGGTTTGTGGCTAGTCTTGAAACTAGTCAAAAACAGGTGTTTCGGGTAAAAACGTCATAACATCTTCATAACAGATCCAAATTTCGTGAGACAAAATGTGTTGGTTAGGGTACAGTCTTTAGTATCATGTGTAATAGTTTCATATCGTTTCAACAAATATTCCGTGCGGGGCACGCTCTACAAGGTCGCTCTCTAGAATAAGTCAAAATTCAACAAGGTATGTCATTTTTGCTATAACTCCTTTTCTGAGAGGTTCCAAGTAGTGAAACTTGGAGAAATTGAATAAAACACACTGAAGAACATTTTGTATCAGTTTCAGATCTTTATACATTACAGGTACAAAGTTATGATTACTTCAAGTTAGGGTTGTTGACTAATCCAAAACTAGGCATGTGAGACTAAAGAAAAGTTTGATGAAAATGTTAGTCTCTTGTTGTTAAAGTTAAGAAAGGTCTGTAGGAATGTGATCATATACACCAGGTATACTACAGAGCTACAAATCAGATTTGGATGATGAAATTGATGAGGGCTTTTGGTTGAGGTACATGTTGAGTACATGGTTAAGACAAGTAGTTGATGAGTTGTTACATACATGAAGTGTATAGTTGATGATGTTGGTACATATTGATGAGTCATAGTTGATGAGTAGTTGACACATGATTGATACATACTTGGTACATGGTTGGATGCACTTTTTTATGGTACAGGCTGGTGCATGGTTGATGCACTTGTTTATGGTACAGGTTGATGTATGGTTCAGATTTATTGGTACAGGTTTACAGTGGTATATCTCATAGTGATAGTGTGATAGTGGTTCCATCATTCTACTTCTATTTCAGGGTGGCAGGATGGGGCAAGCACATGTGGTTGTAGCCAGAGAACATAGGGGGTTGTAGCCTCCTCCTGGTTGTAGCCAAAGAATTGGGGAGTTGGAGCTTCCCTCAGGTTGTAGCCTGAGAAGCTAGGGGGTTGGAGCCTCCTTCCAGTTGCAGCGGAAAAACAAAGGAAGTTGGTGCTTCCAATGAATGTAATTCTTCAAGACATATAAGAAAAAACATTCCGTGGTTTTTTTCCAATTTCGGTTTCCACGTAAAACACTGGTGTACTGTGTATGTGTATGTGTATGATTTTTCATTTGTTCATTGCTTATTTACTCTGTAGTTATTGAATGATAATGCTACATTGATATAACACTTGAATTATATGGTTAAAAATGATTAAATTTCTCTATAATTGATTCACCCCCCTCTCAGTAATCCAACAAATGAGTCTTAACATATGGATCTCTATTAAGGGAACTCAAACCATTTCAATTTCAAATAGTCAAATTTGTGTTATAAATTATCATATCGTATATTTATTCCACCACCTCTAACGCCTAGTCTTTTCCACCCTTTTTCCTATGGAGGTTCCATTCTTAAATTTGCTTGTCAAGTGTCAAAGCAAATTTTGTGGCCTAAACAGTCATTTTTTTTATTGCCTTCCAGGATCAACAAACTTCCAAGGCATCAATTTCTTTCAAGGTATTTAGGATGTTTCTCCTATTCCCTCAATTAACTAAACCGATATCTCTATATTTGGTTTTTCTTGTTGAGATGCAAATACACAACACTTCGCTTGATAATTTGAGATTTCCTTATTCCATTTTCCCTAATATTTCTCCCTGTTGGTCTTCCAATGGTTTGCAAACCTATTAACATTTATGTAGAAATGGAAAACTCTCTTTGTTTTGCGAGCTTAAAACAAGGATCATTAAATGCATACGCGACCCTACTTAGTTTTTAGTTTATTATTTTATTTTGTTTGAATTAAATTTTTAACAAATTTTTAGTTTATTGTTTTATTAACAAAACTCAAAAAGAGGAAATCAAAATCCCTAGATAAAAAAAACTTTAAGATAGTGAAGCAATTGGGTTTAGCTACTTCACAGATAACTTATAAGAAGGAAAATAAATAAATGATTAATTTTTTAATCGTTACTCTTTCTTTTTCTTAATTTTAACTTTTTTTTTTCTTGTTTGAATTTAATTTTTTTAACAAAACTCAAAAACTAAAGAGGAAACTGAAATCTCTTAATATTGGATAAAATAAACTTCGTGAAAGTCTGGCTATTAGTTTTACCTAATTTATTAATAACTCATAAGAAGGAAAATATCTCCATGCCCAAAATCCACCTTGTTGCTCCTAGATCTTTCATATCAAACGTCCTAGCCATCTCATCCTTTAACCTGCTGATCTCAGTTATGCTTTTTCTTTCTAAAATCATATCATCAACATACAATACTAAGATAATGAATATTCCATTATTCAATTTCTTAAAGTAGACACAATGATCATACTCACTCCTTGTATAATTCTAGCTCACCATGAAAGAGTCAAATTTCTTGTACCATTCTCTGGGCGACTGCCTTAGACCATATAATGATTTCTTGGGCCCGTAAACAATTTTCTTGCTGCGATCCAGAACAAACCCTTCAGGTTGTTCCATGTAAATTTCCTCATCCAAATCTCCATGTAAGAAAGAAGTTTTAACATCTAGTTGCTCCAACTCCAAATCAAGTAATGCAACCAATGCTAACACACTTCGAATGGAAACAATCTTAACAACTGGTGAAAAAAATATCATGAAATTCAATACCTTATTTCTGAGAATATCCTTTCGCAATCAGCCTTTCTTTGTACCTTTCAACCTTATCATCAACACCCTTCTTCATCTTGTAGACCCACTTGAAACCTACAGTTTTTCTATCTCTTGGAAGTTCTACTAGGTCCCATGTGGTGTTCCTCTCTAATTCCTTCATTTCATCCTTCATTGCTTCTTTCCATTTATCACTGTTAGAAACCTTCACAACTCCCTGATAGCACGAAGGTTCGTCATCATTAGTACTCAAAGAAACTGACGAAACAAAATCATCATACCTTCTTGGAGGATTTCTGACCCGCGTAAATCTCCTTAGGGAAGTTTGTGGCTCATCCACATTCTGTTGATTGTTATCATCAACAATGTCTTCCTGTTCAGAAAACTCTTCATGAACATCTTCATAAACTTGTTCATGTTCACTTTCACCTGTATTCGAACTGGTTTCATACGGAATATGTTGATATGTAGGTACTTCTTCTTGTTTCATTTGAACATCTACATCTGATTTGATGAGAGATGATTCATCAAATATTACATCTCTATTAATGATGATCTTGCGGGCAGTAGGATCCCACAACCTGTACCCATTAATACCATCACCATATCCAACAAAGATAATCCTTTTTTATTTGGATCTAATTTAGAACACCGATGTTTCGAAATTAGAGCATAGGCTTCACAACCAAAAACTTTAAGATTAGAATAATTACAAGGGTGACTTTTCCATACCTCTTCAGGAATATTGCACTCTACTATTGTTGAAGGTGATCGATTTACCAGATAACAAGTTGTAGCTACTGCTTTTGACCACAGCTCCTGCTACAAGTTGGCATTACTAAGCATACTCCTTTCTCTCTCTAGAAGTGTCATGTTCATGTGTTCAACAACTCTGTTTTGCTTAGGAGTATAGGCAGTGGTTTTATGCCTATCAATCCCAAACTCCTTGCAATAGTTCTCAAATTCCATTGACGTAAATTCACCACCATTATCAGTTCTTAAACATTTAATGGACCTACCAGTGTTCTTTTCCACTAAATCTCTAAACTGCTTGAAAACTGTAAATACATCAGCTTTAATCTTTAACATACAGATCCACACCTTCCTAGAGAAATCATATATAAAAGTAACAAAATATGATGATCCTCCATGTGAAACAGTAGGGGATGGTCCCCAAACATCAAAATGGATATAATCAAGTATTCCTTCACTGGTGTGTCTTTGGTTTTAAATCTCTGCCTATCACGTTTTCCATAAATACAGTGCTTGCATAAATCTAACTTTAAAGACTTTAGACTAGGAAGCAACTTGCGATCAAATAATACCTTCAATCATTGTCCGTTCATATGGCCCAACCGTTGATGCCACAGTCCAACAGAATCATGGTTGTTCTCAGATACCGTTGTCGCATGATCTGACTCAGTTCTTCCTTCTAACAGAAACAGGTTACCAACCTTCTTCGCTTTCATATCCAGTAAGATTCCTTTGTAGACTTTCAAAAATCCACCTTGAACAATACTCTTATATCCTCCAGTGTCTAAGACTCCCAAAGAAATTAGGTTCTTCCTAATCTCAGGTACATGTCCCACATCAGCTAGTATTTTGACAGTTCCATCAAACATCTTAATTCGAATGCTACCAATTCCCACTACTTTACAAGAGATATCATTTCCCATGTAAACTATTCCATCATCTATAGACTGGTAAGTAAAAAAATAGTGTCTATGAAGACACGTGTGATTTGAAGCACCAGAATCTAATAACCACTGTTGATCATGACGTGAAGCAATTCTAATTGATAAAACTTCATCAGTCACACCTGGACCTGTTTTGGTTGCATTTGCTTCCTTCGTCTATTTTGGAGGGTCGTCTTTGGAGACTTTTTGTCTCTTCCAACAATCCTTCTTCATCTGTCCATATTTGCTACAAAACCAGCACTTAAGTTTGCTCTTCTTTCCCTTCGACTTTGACCAAGACAAATCCCTCTAACCCTATCCTCTTTCTTCAAGTCTGCCTCTGACCATCACCGCCTCAGATGTAGAGCTTTCTGAATTTGATTTCTTCCTTGTTTGCTCAAACAATAGTGCTCCAACAATCACATCAAACTCAATACTTTATGTTGTGCTAAAACTAATAGAGGTAACAAAGTGATCCCATGACGTGGGCAAAGAACACAATAATGTAATTTCCTTGTCTTCAGAATCGATTTTTACCCCCATGCTAGTCAACTGAACTAAGAGAGTATTAAAAGTATTTAAATGATCAGCTATTTTTGTACCTTCCTTCATGCACAAACTGTACAATTTCCTTTTCAGGAAGATCCTGTTCATCAAGGATTTCGTCATGTACAGGCTTTCCAACTTCATCCATAAACCAACTATTGTCTTCTCCGCAACAATGTTGAACAAAACATCATCGGCCAAACACAAACGTATGGCACTCGGTTCTCTCACATCGATCTCATCCCACTCATCATCTGAAATGGTCACGGGTTTCTTTTCTTTTCCCAAAAGCGCCTTCACCATGCCTTGTTGCACAAGCAGATCATGCATCTTCACCTTCCAGATATCAAAATTGTTCTTTCCATTGAACTTCTCGATTTCAAATTTAGCACTCTAAGTTTTCACCATTAGTGGAAAGAAAAATTCCAAAAAACACCACTGCTTATAATAACCAAGGCCCTTAAAAAAATAATGTGGAGGAATAATGGTATAAACTCCAAAAAAAAAACTTTAATAAAAGACCTTTTCACTAACCTCACCTTTTATTAAAAAAATTCACCTTTTAAAAAAAAAAACATCCATTTTATGTATACAATGTTTTTAATATAATTCACCTTTTTAATATAATATGCATACACTCGTCCACCCTTACAATATTTAATAACAATTATTGTCAAACTTCATACATTCAACGTTTTCAAAGAAAAACATACGAATGTAGTTGGGACCTTTACATGTATGTTATTTCCAAGAGAAGTCGTCGCACCTCCCGATGCAGCTACCTTGCGACATACTTTAATGGGGTGTCGCACCTACAAATAAAACTAGGCTACGACGATGTCAGGGTCGTCGCCCCTCTCAATACAGCAACAGTGCGACAATCTTAGGAATTTTCGACAAGTGAAATTTCGGCTAATATGATGTCGTACCTTCCAAGAGGAGGGCCCTAAGATGATGTGGAAATCGACGCACCTTACAGAGATTTCACTACTGTGGATCCTCCGAGAATTTGTTTTCTATGACACCCTCTCCTCTAACCTGCTCTGATACCACTTGTTATATTTGTAAATGTGGAAACACAAATATCATAAGACAAGCATAGTCACACATAATTAAAAGACACAGACATTTATGTGATTCACCCAAACATTGGGCTACGTCCACCAAGCGAAGGCATCTGTTGTCTTATTATTTAGATCATGGAGATTACAGCAGCACACTCTCACTCCTGTATTCCTCTACGGACTTACATAAATTTATATACATTTACATAGAAACTGATTATTAAATGCAATCTCATCCATATTCTAACTTGATCTTATTGGTTACAACCAACATTGGATTATAGGATCTGAAATCCTAATCCTGGAGGAATTTGTTGTAACCAGTTTCCAACAATAAGCCTCTTTATTTCAATGGTTTACTTTGGCCACATCCTTCACCAAAGATGACAAAATTATCTCCTCATTCCTCTCCATATATTGCACCTTCCTCCTCTCCCGTTGTGGTACCCTCCTCCCTTCTCCTTTTCCTTCCACTTATATTACGACAAACACACTTATTAACCATAATAATCTTAAAGAATAAACTATCAACCCTAGAAAACTTCGTACTCAACGAGATTAAATGAGAATTCTTGATTAATCAATCATCTAGCACAAATATAACACCCTTACATTTAGATAAGGATATAACTATGTTTTGCTCCAAATATCCCACTTTTGACTTTTGGTTCATGATAACTTTAGGCTAAAGAAGACTATGAAAACAAACATTATCCACCTTCTTACCGTAGTAAGTGTCACATTCTACCATAACCTACTCAATATTAGATTTCATTTTCATCCAATATAAGTTGGAGTAGAATGTTTTTTTGAAACCCACATGACCAACAAAGGTAGAGGCATGGACATTTTAAAGGATTCTATTGTATAAGTGCATACCAATGTCATAAAAAAAATGCACCTTTTAAAGAAAATGTTCTTGTAAAACAATGCACCTTTTAAAGAAAATGGACCCATCATCAATATTCCAAGGATGACTCTTGTTCTCGTTCACTAAAATTTTCATTTGAAGTTAAATTTTAGTAGGATTTGTTATATATTCTGCAAAGCACTCTTATACTTTATCAAGATGGTGCTAACGTTGGGTGGTTCATTCAAGAAAGACAAAGCATCTAAAACAATATCCTTTTCACACTTTTTATCATTGATATCAAATTAATAAGCTTGAAGATGGTCAATCCACTTCTATTATGCCATTTGAGTATTTTAAGTAGAAATTTCAGATCTAGGGCAACTAATGTAAAACCAAAATTTTACTACATTTACTTAAGAGGTTTATTAGAGTTAATCCCTATGAATTTCCATCATAGGCTTGATCTGAAGTATTCAATTACAACAACAAATATTCCACTTTCTTCAATTGAAATCACCCAACAACCCAAAAAAATAAACTCCATACAAGTGTACTTTCAATGCCAACAAGGTACAACCTTTTGGACACACCTTTTTAAGAAAATAACAAATATGAAATAACTTTATTACAACACATTTTTAAAGCAAAAAATATTATCATCTATATTCTATATGTGTGTTAAATCACTTAACAATTTCAGATATATAACATGTCAAATCAACATGAACAATAAAAGATGGAATCCAAGCAATCAACAAGATAACATGTCAAAGGCCGGAAATCAATTCTACAAGTACACAATATTTTAATAGTTGAAACACTTCATCTATATATAAGAGATAAAGTAATGCACATACCAACAACTTATCAGAAGTTGGTACAAGTCAAGCTCTACAAATATCCCTAGCTAGGTAAAGCATGAAAACCCTAGCCACCAACTCCTAGCTAGGAATCACTTCTAACCATGGTCACCCCACTAGGGATCCTCAACAGGAAAGCATCATCATCAACAAGTCCTCCTTGGCACATGCAAAAAGTATCCTTATCTCCTCTTCAACAAGCATAACAAGTAGCACTATGATTTTGAAATGTCATGAAACCCTAGTATTCTTCTCTCACAACAATTACAAGATACAATGATTTTTTACCCTTCTAGGATTTATGACAAACCCTATCATTTTGTATTCTTGACTGTAATATCCTAATCCTATAATTTCCCTTGAACTTCTCCAAGAACCTTAGCAGTCCAAGGGAATTACAGATAATACATTGAAGACTACGCAATAGAGAGAGATTACTATGATCCACTCCTCACATATCTAATGCAATTGTGTCATGAATGAAATAATGAAAGGATCACTCACTCATGTATCTATAAGAAATCAAGGAAGGCTAACGATACACAACGGGCATATTCCACTACAAGAAATCTAACTCTACACAAGCAGAGTCACATGTCGAGCACTCCCGCTTCATGTGACAGATGTTGAGTGCCAAAGTGAAATATGATCAACATTTCTTTGGTGTAAGCGGAGATGCGCCCTCTTTTTAATTATACTCCTTGCTTAAAAATCAATTGATCTATCATCTTCTACAACAACTACACCAAGTTCAAACTCGTATGAATCACACTCAAAAACTTGGTGTGCCACAATTGCCTAGTTAAAAGTGTCATCTTTGTTAAGTCAATCAAGAGCAATGATGAAGAAATATTGTACAAAATTATAGTATAAGCTTACTCCCAAAAAATCCATGAAGCATTTTAATTGTCATGAAAATTGATCACTCTTGCATGGCTTGAGTATTTGCAAGATCGGTTCAAATACCCTCTATAGTTATAATATGTCTAAGAAAATCTAGTGAAGTCTTTGGAATTGCAGTTCGATATTCTGCATAGATATTATGTTCTGCTAAGGTAGCTAATGTGAAATCCAAATGGCCATGATGATTTCTGAATGTTCTACTATATATAAGGATATCATCAAAATACTAAAGAAAATGTGTTGATATACTTACTAGAGACATTTCTCATTAAGGCTTGAAATGTAGTAGGATCATTGTAGGTCTAACTGGCACCCCATGGAATTGGTAATTACAATGATCAATTGTGAATGCATATTTCTCTTAGTCGTGGAGTTGTATAGGTGCATAGTAATAACCAATCTTCTCATTGCCTTGGAATCATAAAGGTACACAATAATAACCAATGTAGTAGGAGAATTGTAGGATCCAAATGGAATCCCATTGAATTGGTACTGGCAACAATCAATTCTTAATGCATACTTCTTTTCGTTGCAAAGGCCAATCTTTGAAACACACTTATAACCATGTAGATCATCCATCAAGTCATTAACACAAGGCATGGGGAGCTATTCTTCATATTGGTTTCATTAAATGCAATGCATCCAATACAAAGGTGTTAAACTCTTTCCTTTTTCCTCACCATCATAGTGGAAGAAGCATGGTTTAGATCTCAACTTCCATGATCTTCTCCACAAGAATTTCAACCTTAGAGTTATGAAAATGGCCATATTGAGAGGGATGAACCACTGCGTTGTTTTGTAGGATTAAACCCAATAACATGTTCCATCCCTTTTGATTGCCAAGACAATAAGGGATGAATAAGGTGATCTAGATTTATGAGCGGAACGAAATGAAACATAGATCTATAACATTGACACAAATATACAGAGATATAGTGGAACTTAAATTCTATTCAATAAAGAAATCTGTTGAAGTTGTAAAATGCAGAATGAAAACAA
Source organism: Picea engelmannii (assembly GCA_009831015.1). NCBI lineage: Eukaryota > Viridiplantae > Streptophyta > Pinopsida > Pinales > Pinaceae > Picea > Picea engelmannii. The sequence goes on along the minus strand of ML782696.1, from coordinate 331,343 downwards.
TCTTGCTCGAATGGTTGTAGTTAATCTCTGAGAAGAGATGTGGCAGTTATGCGCATTCGTCTGAGAACATTACAATGAGGCCTCCAGGCCTTTTTAGCATCAAGAAGTAAACAGAAAACCCTAGACATCCAAAAACCTAACCCTAGGAGATGAAGTGCCAAAAGTCATGTGGGCACCAATAGGGTAAGTTGGTACACCAACTTCTCGTGATCGTAACTTTTGCATATGATCTCCGTTTTAGGTGCACGATAGCCCGTTGAAAAGGTCTATATGAGGACTAGACATTATTTCGTCACACTCTGACTTTATTTATAGTGTGACTATGGCGGGCCCAAAAAATGTTGTTTTGGGCCTCAAAACGGCCCCGGAAGTTTAGGACCCAAAAAGCTAGAAAAAAACTGTCAAGATGAAAACTGCAGCTACCAATATGAAAGTTGTATGTGAGCTAGTTGGAAGAGTTGGGTGGCCAGCGATATCCACCTGGATCAATCCTCCCTCCTTAGGAAGCAATGGTCTCCATTGTGTTGAGTTCCCCCATCAGATGAGGAAGTTTTTGTTGAATTTGGCCCCAGGTGAACCACTTGCCTTGGTGTAGGAGTTGCCCCTCTTTTACAACACAATAAATCTGAAGCTTCTATGGCGAGTTCCCTTGATGTGTGTGTCCACGATCTGATCACTGGATTCCTGTTCCATGTAGTCAGGGTTGAGCTATGTCGGTGTCAACTCTTTTGTTATCTCTGAGGTGTCCAATAAGGGTGGAAAGTATGGTCGAAGGAGGTCCACATTAAACACTGAGCGAAAGCCAAGGAAGGCGAGAATGTTGAGCTCAAAAGCATTGTCACCCATAGCCTTGTTGATGGTGTAAGCTCCATAGCAGAGTGGACGAAGCTTTCGATGGGGTCCTGTAAGGCATTCTTTCTGCAAGTGTAGCCAAACGTTATCTCCCACCTAGAACTTTTGTGGCACCGAATGTTGATCATGGCGCTTCTTATACTTGGCATTGGGCTTCTGCAAAATATCCTGAACCTATTGGCGGATGTGTTGGATTCATTAAATGAACCCGGTGGCTTTGTCGACTTCCATTCGTGCATGTGAAAATTTTTCCTGTGTGGATGCAAGGGGTGGTGCAACATCCATGGGACCCAATAGTTAAAATCCAAACACCACATGAAAGAGGTTGTGGTCAGTTGAGCTATGTATGGCTTTGTTGTCACTGTGTTGAACATAGGAAAGACTCACATCCCATGTGCACGAATTCTTGGAATTGTACATGCGCAAGATATGCACAATCATCCTCTTGACGACCTCAGTTTGGCCATCCATTTAGGGCTGGAAGGCCATGGATTTGGTGAGCTAAGTGTCCAATTGTGGCTAGAGGCTCGACCAAAATATGTTGAGGAACCGGTTTTCCCGATATGAGACGATGGTTTGTGGTATCCCAAAATGTACCCACACTCATTCGAAGAAGATATTGGTAGTGGCCTTCGTTGTGATGCTATTCTTGTAGGCGACAAGAATTGCCATCTTGGAAAATCGATCAACAACCATGAAAACACAATAATTTCCCTTCTTGGTCGAAGGAAGGCCCGACATGTATTCCATCAAGATGGATTCCCAGGGTCTGTCGAGAGTATCTAGAGGGGTATACATGATTTGTTTCTTAATGGTCGGTTTGGAAATAGAGGAGGCCGGGCAGAACCTGATATACTTGCTGACATCATGTCGAAGTTTCGGCCAATACAAATGTTGATGCAACATTGCCACTGTCTTTTCTATGCCGAAGTGTCCTGCCACCCAACTGTAGTGAACTTCCCAAATCAGTTTCACACACTCACTTGATCAAACCGAGAGATGGCCCAAATGGCACAACAACCCATCCTGAATATGAAAATCAGTGACAACTCTGTTTGTTCCCAGCATATGGTAGGTAGATGTGAAGTCAGTATCTCTCTCATACAGTTGGGGCCATCCGAAGGTCTCAGATCTATAAGAGTGTAGAACCACAGTTAGTGTTGCAACTGGAGGTCGACTGAAACAATCAACGACCCAATTAGTGCTCCCTGTATTATACTTGATGTTAGATGGAATTGTCGCAAGTATGTGGACCACTTATGATGGTGGTCATTCTCCAATTTGACTTGTGTCTGCATAGACTGCAGAGGCGTATGATAAGTGTGGATGATTGTCTCATTCCCGAGAATGTAATGCCCCCATTAGTGGCAGGCTTGTACAATGGAGTACATTTCTTTGTCGTAAGTAGGGTACTTACGGACTGTATCTGATAGCGTCTCACTATGATAGGTCACGAGATGTCCTTGTTGAGTGAGAACTGCTCCCATAGCGTAGTCTGAATCATTTATCTCAATCTCGAAAAGTTGTTGCGGGTCGGATAATGAGAGCACTAGGGATGAGAAAAAGCGTCGTTTCAAATCATCGAATGCTTTCTCTTGACATTGTTCCCACACAATGTTTTCCTTGCCACCACCCCTGGTCACTTGGCTAAGGGCCCATGCAATGTGGGAGAATCCCAACACGAACTTGCGATAGAAATTGGCAAGGCCTAAGAAGCTCCAAAACTCTGTGCTTTTGGTTGGGGTTGGCCTGGATCTTGGATGGATCGGCATGCACCCCATGCTCATTAACATTGTAGCCTAGGTATTGGACCCTATCTAGGCCAAAGGAGCATTTTTCCAAATTTTTATATAGGTTGTGCTTCTGCAAAGTGTGCAGAACCTACTAATTATGCTGCAAGTCTTTCGCCCAACTCTTGTTGAAGATTAGGAAGTCATCAAAATAAATCACCATAAAAGAATTGGAGAAAGGCCGCAAGATATCGTCCATCATCCTCATGAAAGTTGTTGGGGCATTTATCAAGGCAAAGGGCATGACCAGCCATCCAAAAATACTTTCTTTGGACTTGAAGGCAGTCTTCCATATATTGATTTTCTTTATTGGAACCTGATGGTAGCCAGACTTCAAATCAATCTTACTGAAGTATTTGACCCCCTTAAGTTGGTCAAGAATATCGTCAATTCAGGTAAATTGGGTACGAGTTCTTGACTGTGATTTTATTAAGGGCCTGGTAATCAATGCAGATTCGCCAGGTCTCGTCTTTCTTCTACACAAGCATGATTAGGCTTCCACAAGGTGATGAGATTGGTCGGATTTGCCCCTTTTCAAGCAGATCTTGGATCTAGTGCTTGATTTCCTCTTTTTCTGAAAGAGAGAGACAATAGACTAGCCTATTGGGTAGCGACACGTCGGGGATTAGATCGATTGAGTGTTTGAATTTATAGTGCAGAGGTACCCCAGTGGGTGAGGAGAATATGTCTTTGTATTCTTCCGCGACCTTATCCACTTTCTTTTGTTGTGTGGAGAGACATGTCACGAATGCCATGGCCATGGCTGCAACCTTCTCCTCACTTTGAGTTTGAATCACAAACAAGACAAACTTTTCGGTCTAAGAGATGACCTTCCTACATTTCTTGGCAAAGATCAAGGAAATGGCAGTAGATCGAACTACCTGAGTATCCTGTATAATTTCTCGTCCAAAGTAATAATAACAGTATGAGGCATAGACTCATATACAACATGACGTTTCCATAAATAAGGTTGGACAAAAAGAACATCACAAACTTTAAGGGGGGAGACATCACACGATACCTCATCTTTGAAGGGTTTGATGCCATAGGCCATGCGACACTATTGGATGACGCGAAGATCACTCCCTTGGATGAGCCATCTGATGGTGTACAGTTGTGGGTGTGTTGTCGACAGAGACAACTGCTTGAGGATCTTCTCTGAGATGGGGTTCTTCTGGATACCGCTATCAACGAAGTGTAGAGTAGTACCCTTCACCCACATCTTTGAATGAAAGAGGTGCTCACCTTCCTCTAGTCCATCAAGTTCACCGGGTTGGGCCTTGGTGGTGGTAGAAATGGTGGCACTAGGTTATGCATCAATGATTTGTCTCCCTTTTTCTCATTCTGACTCAAAGTCAGAACCTACATCTGATTTATAGGATTTCACCTCGGCCACCAATGACTGCTTTGAGCAGTATTCAACGGTGTTATGATAAGGACTCTTATGGAACTCACACCATTTCCCAATGTCTTTTCTTGTCTTCCCATTGTCCTTCTTTGTTTTTAGTTTGGACTGGTTGTCCTAACATTGTCCATCCTTGCTCTTCCCTTTGTTTTGTAGGTTGGGACCACCTTTACCCTGCTTCTGCTGTGAGGAGTTCACAAACCCAAACTGTTGCATCTTTTGTTTAAGATTTTTCTCAATTTTGACCGCATATTGATAGGTCGCGCCCAAGAACGAGATGTCCAAAAACTTCATTTATGTCTGGATGTATCTATGTAGACCTTCGCGGTACGTGAGAACCAGGTGTCTCTCAAAGTCTTTGATACCTAGCTTGGTTCGCAAGGTATGGAAGACATTGGTGAACTCTAACACTATTTGGTCCCTTTCCTGCCGCATTGTGCTCCATCTTGTATATAAGTCGTCATGACTTCCAACAGGGTAGTATTGTTCCTTAATAGCATCCCTGAAAGAACCCCAAGTGGGTGTGACTACAAATAATGTAGATCCCTCTGTTTCCTTTTGCTCACAAAATGTGGCCCAACAATCTTTGACATGGGGGAGGACCTTAAGGAGTGAAAATGTAATTTTTTCTCTATCGAAAACGTTATGGATAGAAAATAACCCTTCTAGAAGGTTTAACCATTTGTCTACAACAACCGCATCTATTTGACCTTCAAATATAGGCATATCAAAATTATTTATACCTTGAAGGGGGCGACACCTCCGCTCGATGAAGATGTGTCACTTGTTGGCAGTTGTCGAAGTATTTGTGCAAAATTGTCCATCATCTCGTTCCTTTGTCATGAGGGTTCCTCAAGAAACAGTTTAAAGGGATCTCCTGCCCCATTATCCCTCTTTTCTTCCCCCATGAGAAACCATCAGGTTCGGTGAGGCTGATCGTGCAAAGGCTCAACTAGTTAGAGTGCCAAATTATTATACCCTGACCTCGTTGGGGACATGCACAGAGAAACAAATGAAGAACAGACCGCTCTGATAACACTGATTCAGGGTTATGAGTGAAACAAAATTAAACACAAATCTATAACATTAACACAAATATACAAAGAACAATAACAAAGATACAATGGAACTTAACTGGTGTACTATGTATGTGTATGATTGCTCATTTGTTCATTGTTTATTTACTCTGCAACTATTGGATGATAATGCTACATTGATATAACACTTGCATTTTATGGTGAAAAATGATTAAATTGCTCTATTACTGATTCACCCCCCCTCTCTTTAATCCAACAATAAGATGCCTTGTGATTCAAATTTCTCTGGATACCCCTTGGCCTTCATTGAAATCCGTAATGTCTAGGATATCACATCCATAAAGTTACACTTGGGAGTTATAAGGTTGATTGGTTGAGTCAAGGGTTCTAGTTCAGGTGGTTGCAATCATTGTTTATTTTCCTCTCCATCCAGGTTAATTCTTACAAAGAGACATCTTCGTCTGTTGTGATAAGGCTAGAAGGATAGATACCCCTAGGATAAAGGTCTACTCCTATGTGCCTCTTGTTGGGCTGTTATATTATTTACAGTGAAAGTAGAGGTGGATCAACTGACAGTCGAAGTCAAAGGTCGAGGTGGTTCAACTGGGTAAAAATGAAGTCGAAGGAATCAACAACAAATCGAAGGTCGAGGTGGTTCGAACAGTTAAAGATGAAGTCGAAGGTTGAGGTGGATCGACTGGGTAAATTCGAAGAAGACAACCAACAAGAGTTCGACAAGAAGGTGTGTGGAAATCGACTGAAGACCGACTAGTAGTTGACGGGTAATCTGACTTGGTAGTCGATTGTCACAAAATATCGATATACGCAAGATTCGTAGCCAATGATTTGCGTGGAGCTGTAACCATTTTTGGACGTCTTTTCTTTAGATTTTTTCCTATTGTAATCCTATAAATAAGGCGTGTTGTAATGATGTAAAATCTAATATTTAGATGATGAATGGATAATCGTCAAGAGTCTGTAATCATAGAGGTCGTTGGTCATGTAGATGTAAGTCAAATTGGCTACAGAGTTGTTCATGTGTAAGCAAGGGGCTATGATGTTGATTGTGCCTTAGGTGTGGGAAAATGTTAGACATGTAACATTTTATTCTAAATGAATCAGACAACAAGAGAGAAAAACGCTCAAGGAATGTTGGTTTTCCCGGTTTGGGTTTCCAGGGTAAAAATATATGTGTATTGTGTGTTTGATTTGTCATTTACTTTCTTGTTTAAGATAAATATTACTTTCTCTCTTATACTAGGTTTAGCGTGGAAGTGTGTCTCATTTACTAACATGTGGTATCAGAGCTTGGCTTAACAACCTTGGATCTGAGCTAAACCCTATGTTCAGTAAGAGTCATAATTCTGAAATCTTTAAAGAATGTGTTAAAGATCATGTTAAAGAAGGGTGAGAAACTCGAGAATATAGATCGAAAAATTCAATGACTAAAATTTGAGCTTTGGAATCTTAAAATTGAATATCTCCTTGTAGGTCGAGAACAATGGACAATAGTCTGTCTAGGTACCATGTCGACATGTATGTCTATAGAAGAATCGGAGAAACTCGAGAGAAGATCAAGGAGTACAATTTGAATTTGTCTTGTAGATTCAGTACTGCTAAATGTCTCAGGTGAAGATTCATCCAAGAAACGGAGGGACAAGTTGGGAAGTTTGTACCAGTCGAAATATCTAGTAAATAAGTTGTTTCTCGAAAAGAAACTGTATCTTCTGAGGATGAGTGATGGAATTTCAGTGACTGAGCATTTCAATGCGTTTAATACCATCATAAGCCAGTTATCTTCTACGAATATTAAAATCACTGAGGAGGAGAAGTGAATTAGTGTATTATGTTATTTCCAGACTACTTGGATAACTTATTTGTGGCTATAGGGAGTAATACAACCACATCAGCGCTAGAGGACGTGGTGGCATCTCTATTGTCAAAAGAAATGAAAAGAAAGAACATGGAAGGATAGACCAAAGATGTTTTAGTGGTGAGAGCTCAATCGATTGACAGAGAAAAAGGAAAATTCTTCGATAGAAAGTCTAATTCGAAGGGTAGATCTAAATCCCCTATTCAGTTGATGAGAAGATAATGGAAATGTGGTAAAACTAGGCATTACAAAAGGGACTACAAGTTGAAGGCAATGGAAGTTAGTACAGGATCCAACGAAAAGAAATCCACTCAGAAAGACCATTCCAAATAAGGGAGGCAATGTGTACCTAGCGTAGACCAGTACATAGTCGGATCAAGATGTTTGGTTGATCAACTCAAGAGCATCATATCATATGACACCACATAAATAATGGTCTTTCTACTATGAATGATATGGAGAAGGAGAAGTGTTCTTGGGAGACGACTTGACAACCAAAATTATCTGACGAAAAAGAGTTCGATTGGTACTGCAAGATGGGTGGAGTAGAACCCTTCCAAGTGTGCTACACATTCTAGGTTTGACAAGAAACCGGATATGTGTCAGCAAGATGAGTGATGCAGGGGTGCACACTCTGTTTCAGAAGGATTTGTGTGAGATAGTCAGAGGTGTGATGGTCTTAATGAAAGGATTTCAAATTGGAACCCTATACAAGTTACTACGGAGTGTCGACTCGACTAGATGCAACAACATTGATGTTCCCAAAGTCGAATCAACTTCGACTTGACTCGACTCAACTCGGGCTAAGTCGATTCAAACTGACTCGACAAGTCATCATAAAGTCGACCCGACCATGCTATGGAATGAGAGGATTTGACACATTGTAGAGAAAGGACTTTGAGCTATATGCATAACAAAGGTATGGTCGAAGACTTTCTTGAATGTAATTTAGAAGTTGATTTTTTTTAACATTGTATATATGTAAAACAAATTCGGGTGAGGTTTGCATATGGAGCGATAAGAGAAAATGGGATTCTAGAGTTAGTTCACATTATGTGTTTGGCCCTGTTACAATGCCTTCACTTGTTGGATCCCTGTATTATGTCTTCTTCATATATGATTTTTCCAGGAAGACATGGATGTATTTCCCTGAGGAAGAAATCAAAGGTTTTTGGGAAAGTCAAAGAGTTTAAATCTCTTGTAGATAACCATACAAATAAGAAGATTAAGGTGCTGAGAACTAACAACGATGATGAATTTTGTGGAAAAGAATTTGATAAGTTCTACAAGCAGTCTGGCATAGCACGCCAATCTACCACACCATATACCCTACAACAAAATGGAGTTGTTGAGAGAATGAACAAAACATTGATGGACAAGGAAAGGAGCATGCTAAGTGGTGTTGGGCTCACACAAAAAATTATGGGCGAAGGCAGTCGACACTGCAAAATATCTATTGAATATGTCTCCTTCATTGACACTAGTCAACACGAATCCACATGAGGTATGTTCAGGTAATAAGCCTTCAGTTTCACATCTCAAAGTATTTGGCTCTAATGCATTTTTGCATGTTCCCAAGGAAAAGAGGAGCAAGTTAAACAAGAAGGTAGTTAAATGTATTTTCATTGGATACAAAGAAGGAATGAAAGGATATAAGATATGGGATCATGCATCAAAGAAAACAATGTATAGTCGAGATGTGGTCTTCAGAGAAGTCGGAAGTAAGTCATAGCCTGAAGAAATTGTTCATATCGAGAATAATCCTGAGACAGTGTGGTTTGAACTGAGGAATCAAGAAGATGATTTAGATGAGTCGACTGAATCAGAAGAAGAGCTGTAACAACCGACATTGGTTGTAAGGAGGTCAAAAAGAGTAAGAAAACCAATCAAAAGGTATATTTTGCCCGACTTTCGTTCCACATTCGTGTTAACTGCCACCGATGATGATCCCAAGTCGACCGAGGAGGCAATCGACTTAGCAGAGGGAAAACTCTAGAAGGACGCCATGGTCGAAGAGATGTAATTCTTGCATAATAATGAGACATGGGACTTAGTGAAGTTACCTAGTGGAAGAAAATTTGTAGCTACAAAATTGGTATTCAAGAGGAAGATGAACGCAACAGGTCAAGTCGAGAAATTCAAAGCTCGAATAGTAGCGAAAGGATATTCCCAAGTCAAAGAACTCGACTTCGATGAGATTTTTTCCCTTATTGCAAAATTAACTTCCATTAGAGTACTAATGTCTCTGGATGCAACATTTGATCTAGAAATAAAATAGATGGATGTGAAGACAGTGTTCCTACATGGGGACCTGTACGAAGAAATCTATATGAAACAACCTGAAGGATTTGTTGTAAAGGGAAAGAAAGATTTGGTGTGCACACTGAACAAATCCCTTTATGGTCTAAAGAAATCACCAAGGATGTGGTACCAAAAGTTCGACACATACATCCTTAGTTTGAGATTTGGGAGAAGCAAAGTTGATCACTACATATATTCCAAAGAAGAGTGGGAATTTCATATCTGTAGCATTGTAAGTCGACGACGTGTTGTTGATTAGAAACAACACGAACACAATAAAGGTGGTGAAGAACCAGTTATTCTCCAAGTTCGACATAAAGGATCTCGATGTAGTGAACTTCATTATGGGAATGTATATTAAGAGAGATTGAGCAGCTAGAAATCTCTAGTTGAACCGGAGGAAGTATATTGAAATAGTTTTGAAACATTTCAACATGCAAGATTGCAAACCTGTGAAGGTGACAATTCCTGTGGGAGTAAGACTAATTGCTAAACAATGTCCAAAGACTCAGGAATAAATAAAGGACATGGCACATGTTCCCCATGAAATTTTTGTTGGTACTCTAATCTATGGGATCGTCTGCACTCGACCAAACATTGCCCATGCAATGGGAGTGTTGAGCAGATACATGTCGACACTTGAGAAGGAGCATTGGACAACTGCCAAAAGAATATTTAGGTATTTGTGTGGCACAAAATATTATACTATATGATACCAAGGAAAACCTGGAGGTGACAGTGAATTAAATGTACATGGATTTGTTTATGCCGACTGGGTTGGAGATCTGGATTGACGGAGGTCGACCAATGGATATGTTTTCAAAATGTTCGATGGAGGAATCAGCGGGATGAGTAAGCGACAAGCGGTCGTAGCCTTGTCAACAAAAGAAGTTGAATACATGGTAGCCACTCATGGAAGAGAAGAAGTAGTATGGATGAAGAGGCTATGTTTAGGAATCGAGTTTGAGCAGAGACCTATGAAGATAAGTTGCGACAGTCAAAGCGCAATATTTCTAGAAAAGAACCTAGCTTATCATTCTAAGACTAAGCACATTAATGTACAATATCATTTTGTTAGAGACATGGTGGAAAGCAACAAGGTGCTACTAGAGAAAGTAGACACATTGGAAAACATAGCAGACTGTTTGACCAAGTATGTGAGTATTGCGAAGTTCTCTAGGTCCAGAGAAGCAATGGGCATTGCTGCCCTGGGTCTGTGAACAAAAGTTCAGAAGTCTCCCGATTTCAACAAAAAATACAACAAGTGGGAGAATGTTGGGTTGTTATATTCTTTGCAGTGAAAGTCGAGGTGGATCAACTGACAATCGAAGTTGAAGGTCGAGGTGGTTTGATAAGGTAATGACGAAGTCGAAGGAATCAATAGCAAGTTGAAGGTTGAGGTAATTCGACCAGGTAAATATGAAGTCAAAAACATCGACAGCAAGTCGAAGGTCGAGGTGGATCGAGGGCATGTGGCAACCGACTAAATATCGATTGAAGGTCGAATGGTATTCAATGGGTAATCCAAATTGGTATTCGACTATAACAGAATCTCGAGATTCACGGGATTTGTAGCCAATGATCTGCATGGATCTATAACTGTTTTTGGCCTCCTTTTCTTTAGGGTTTTTCCTGTTTTAAAGCCTATAAAGAAGACATGTTGTAATGTTGTAAAAGATCATCTTTAGATGATGAATGGAAAATCTCCAAAAGTATGTAATCGTAGAGGTTGTTGGTCATGTAGATGTAATTCGAATTGGCAATAGGGTTGTTCTTGTGTAAGCAAAATGGTATGATGTCAATTGTGTCTTAGGTGTGGACCAAGGTTAGACATGTAACCTTTTATTATGAATGAATAAGACAACAAGAGAGAAGAACACTCAAGGAATGCTCATTTTTCAGGTTTGGGTTTCCAGGGTAAAAAGCTCTGTGTACTATGTGTTTGCTTTGTCATTTACTTTCTTCTTTAATATAAATCTTTCTTCCTCCCTTTTGCTCGGTTTACCGTGGAAGTATGTCCTATTTCCTAACACTTCGAGAGACCTAAGCCCTTTCAAAGTCATGAGTTACCTATTAGGAACTACCTTGTGGGTTGTTAATACTAACTTAGGGATTATAATGGAAATCAAGGGGATTTAAACCTAGCCCTCACCCTAAGTAATTGTATCCAATTGACGATTCCTATATTTCTTTTTAAGATTGATTAACTTTAATAAACAGGTAAAAAACTACGATGGTTGATGTTTCACTGTTGGATGTTATGATTCAAATTTCTCCTCATAACCGTTGGCCCTCATTCAAATCCATAATGTATTGGGGATCCCATCCCTAAAGTGTAAACCCCTTGTCCTTCATTCAAGTCCGTAACGTTTGATCGATAGGTGACAACAATTCAACAGTTCAAGAGTTCCACAAGTTCACAATAGTCTTCGACGGTTCAATTTTTTTGTGGAAGTTCAACCACTTCACATTCAATTAACCCAAAATAGGATACGCCCGTTCACATCAATTTATGTAGAGGCACAAAGCATAGAGTTGTAAGACTGCTTATTGGGTTATTCTACAATTGCCAAGATTAAGCAATAAGAATATATTTTTCTTTCCCATGGATATTGTTTTTGTCAATTGTGATTGTTGTTCTATTAATGTTTCTTACTTTCTGGATTTGTTTTGTTATGACATTGTTCTGCACGATTCCCCAACAAGTGGTATCAATTCTTGAGGTTAGCTTATGCCCTGGGTGTAAAACTTGAATCTGTCTGTGGGGATCCGCAATCATGTTTGGATCGGAGAAGCTAATACTGAACCCCAAAGTTGCTCGCGTGGTCGATGACGGGTTATCGAATCCATCGTAGTACGTAGTTGATTTTCAAGGGTTTGGATGGTAAAAAACAATTTATGCAGTCATTGCACATAATGGCTTGGACCCACAATTCCATCTCCTCCTATGGCTTAGAGAGGGAAAGGGAGGGCTAAGGGGCTTGACTCTCTTCTGAGGGGTGTTGCTACCAAGGCTAACCAAAAGAAGACCAGTAACTGCGATGCCCACCACAAATGAGTGGACAAAGGCTCTGCCACATGAACATCGAGAAGAAATTGTAGTGGTAGGGCCATGCAGAAGCTAAGGAAATAGCAGGAGGTTGTGTTGGAATTGTGGGGGAGGGGATGAGTACAGTCCAAGCATCCTTTTGGAGGTATAATTTTTTTTTCATGATGAGATATTTGTTAATTTCAATTTGGAGGGGGCCTATGTGTAGAATGGGGAAAATAAGAAACGCTAATTTCGAGGTGGATAAGTTTAATGGAAAGAATGAATTCGAGTTATGGAAGCTGAAGTTGCAGGATTTGTGGGTGCAACAAGGATTGGACAAAGCATTGATAGGAAAAACAAAGATACCGACGAGTAAGAAAGACCAGGACATGGAATATGTGAATTCAAGAGTAGCATTCATTTGTGTCTAATAGATGAAATTCTATTTAATATCATTGAAGATGAGATAGAAGTAGGCTTATGGAGTAGAATGGAAATCCTTTACATGACTAAATACATGATGAACTAAATATTCTTGAAGAGGCAACTATACGGTCTATGGATGAAAGAAGGTACTAAAATTGTCGATCATTTAAATGTATTTAATACCCTGATATGCCAATTAACTAGTATGGATGTAAAAATCAATGAAGAAGATAAAAAATTGTCGTTGGTGTGTTCATTTCTCGATTCTTGGATAATTTAGTCAATTATATTAAATTTAGCACAATAGACACCCTTGAGTTTGACTCTTTTGTGGGAGCTTTGTTGTCTGAGGAGGTGAGGAAAACCAATATAGAAACCTCCATACTAGAAGCAATAGTGGCTAGAGGCCAATCCATAGAAGGAGGGGAGAAATCCAGAGGTATATGAAGATCCAAGTCGAAAGGAAAGAAGAGTAAGATAAAATGTTGGTACTGCAACAAAACTGGGCATTTCAAGAAAGATTGTTGGAAGAGAAAAGAATCCAAGGAAGGCTCTAGTACGGAAGCAAATCTGGTTGAATCAATCCTATGTTGTTGCCTGTCATGGAGAAAGAGATAAAAAATATTTTAGATGCAAAAATTATCATTCTTTGAGGTATTCTGAATGGGTGGCCAATTTGGTCCCAGTGAGAAAAAAGAATGGAGAAATCAGACTTTGCGTTGATTTCTGGAATCTAAACAAAAAATCTAAAAAGAATAATTACCCTTTGCCCACGATGGAGCACATATTACAGAGGATGACAAGTGCAGCCAGGATGTCCATGGTTGATGGTTTTTCTCGCTACAATCAGGTCTCTGCTTTGTGAGAAGATAGAGAGAAGACGGCCTTTACCACTCCCTAGGGTACATTCATGTACGCCAAGATGCCCTTTGGTTTGATGAACGAAGGCACGACATTTCATCGAGCTATGGACATAGCATTTATTGGAGAGAAGGACAAGTTTGTTGTTATCTATTTAGATGACATAACAATGTTCTCTCAATCTGATAAAGAACACGGTGATCATTTAAGAAAGGTTTTCTTGAAATGCAGAAAATTTGGTCTCTCTTTGAATCCGAAAAATTCATTGTTTGCCATGAAGGAGGGCAAATTATTGCGGCATATTGTGTCAGTTGAAGGGGTAAGGATTGATTCCAGCAGGGTTGAAGCTATACAAACATTGTCACTTTCTAGATCCAAAAAAGTGGTTCAATCTTTGCTGGGAAAAATTAACTTTTTGAGAAGGTTTGTGTGAAATTTTGTTGATTTGATTAAGTATATCACAACCATGTTGAGGAAAGGTAATGAAATTAAATGGACTCTTGAGTCCAGTAATTCTTTTGATCAGATAAAGAAAGCTTTGACTGAAGCTCCCGTCCTTATCAACACAGACTACTCCAAGGATTTTCTTATTTTTTCTTTTGCTTCTTTTGATAGAGTAGCAGTTGTTTTATTGCAGAAGAACGTTGAAGGCTTAGAGCAGCACATTGCCTTTTTCAGCAGGGCATTGAGAGATGTTGAATTTAAATATGACATCATGGATAAGCAATCCTATGCATTGGTTAAAGCTCTCAGGTCCTTTAGAGTTTATGTGTTGCATTCAAGACTCATTGCTTATGTCCCATCAGCTGCAGTAATGGAAATTCTTATTCAGCCTAATATAGAGGGAAAAAGGAGCAAGTGGATTGCTAAAATCCTTGAGTTTGATCCGGAAATTAAGCCTACTAAATTTGTTAAAGGATAGGTTTTAGCCAAGCTGTTGGCTGAATCAAATTGCTCAGCATTGGGGATAAATTTCATCAACTCATGTTCAGAAAATCAACTGGCTGAATTGACTGATAAAGGTTCTCAAGTCACCACTGCATTGGAAGATTGCAGCTGGTACAAGGACATTATATTTTTTCTACAGAATTTACAGCGTCCAGATGGTATGGAAAAGAACAAGGTGAGATCCTTAAAACTCAAATCAATAAAATACTACCTTCTTGATCAAGTTTTGTATTGGAAAGACCCATTAAGAGTGCTTTTGAGGTGCCTAGACCCACAAGAAGCCCAAAAGATTATGTCTGGTTTTCATGACAGTTTATGTGGGGGGAATCATTATCGGAGAACCACGGCATACAAGATTCTTAGGGCTAGGTACTTCTGGCCTAGTCTGTTCACCGATGTTTGTGCTAAGATCAGAGCTTGTGTTAAATGTCAGAAATTCTCTGGAAAGAAGCAGCTCAAGTCTTTTCCATTAAAGCCTGTGGAAACTTCGGGACCCTTTCAATAGTGGGGCCTAAATTTTATCGGGGAAATTCATCCCACTTCCAGTGGTCAACATAGATGGATCTTTACTGCTACAGATTACTTTACTAAGTGGATAGAAGCTATCCCTACAAGGAATGTTTCCCACAAAGTGATCATTGGTTTCCTTGAGGGCATTATGGCAAGGTTTGGGTGTCCGAACAGAATTGTCACTGATAATGCTGCATCTTTCAAGGATGAACCATTGATTTAGTTCTGTGAACAGTTTGTAATCACATTGGTTCACTCTACCCCTTACTACCCCCAAGGGAATGGGCTTGCAAAATCCTCTAACAAAAGCCTTACAAAGATCATTAAAAATATGTTAGAGGAGAACAAAAAGGCATGGGACTCAAAACTCAAGTTTGCTTTATGAGCTGATAGAGTGACAACAAAGAAGTCCCTGGGCCTTTCTCCTTTCCAGCTAGTGTATGGAGTTGAGGCCATTTTTCCTTCTCAGCTTGCCTTACCTGTGGAAAAATTCTTCCAAGATTACCAAGGGGAGCCGGATCATATGATCAAAAGGATTCAACAACTGGTTGAAGTGCGGCAGACTCGGGAGAAACTTGTAGATAAAACACATGATCATCAACTGAAGATCAAGCAGGCGTTCGACAAGAAAGTGAACAAGGACGATTTTCAACTGGGCAATCTAATGCTCAAGTGGGATGCATCGAAGCAAGATACAAGCAAACATGGTAAATTTGAACCTTTATGGATCAGTCCCTTCAAAATCTCTAAGGTATTCTCTAATAACACTTTGATGGCCCTGTCAATGGGCATTTTCTGAAAAAGTACTTTGCTTGAGCCTTGAGTGGATTTTCATGCCATTGTAAATATCATCTTTATTTACTTATGTTTCAACTGACCCCATAGCCCTAGGATAAGGCACTAAATATACTCATTCTTGGCAGCCCGCAGGGGGCATGCCATCCCCTGTGGAGATAATGTTATCACACTAAGTTGCCTTGGGTTTTTTAGTTTGTTTTCATCTTTTCCTAAGCCTTTGATTTTAATTTTTTAATTTCACCCCTTTTAAAAAATGTGTTTGTTAGCACCCCCTTGATAAATAAAGTGTTGAGTCATGACTTATGTTTTGATCCTCATTTGAATTTGGACTTACGACTGTTTTTGTTCATGACTTAACTTTGATCCCCCTCATGATTTGTCACTAGGATCAATTCACTCCACGAATAGCTTGATTTGACAAGCCATTTTCTTCACTCATGCCCTCGTAGCCATGCCTTGTTGTCCTTTGCTTACCTGTCCAATCATTTTTTGAAATGGCGCATTGCCCACTCATCAATAGTTTACGTAGCGCCTTTCCCGTTCATCATATTCCACCATGATTTATGATTACAACGCTAATGTCATCTTCCTTGTTTTCAGCGCCAGGAGTTCGTTAAAAGATGCCTTCAAGATCTCATATTTACGAGATCTGACAACGGTTTGTGATTTTTGAAAAACTCAAGATTTGTGCGTTGTGCAAACTCCCAGTTTTGACCAATCGACAACAGTGCTACTAGATCCGATGTTGAGGTAGATTCGGAGGTCGAGATGCTCGTGACTTCTTCCTGAAATCTTGTTGAGGCTTCAGACAGATTTTATTCCACAAGCATTCTGTGTTTCCTCCTCTGCACATGATTTTCAAAGAGAGTTAACGCTCAAAATTTTGGATTATCGGGTTTGCATAGTTGAAGGAGACCTTTCCTCACACCATTCTATCCTTGTCTCCCCTCCTTTCAAACCTGAAAATTTCACTACATGCATGTTGAAGTATGATACATCCACCCACCATAGATACTAAGCTCACAGCATCCAAGCAGTTCTATCCTCTGCAAACGCAGTGCGCTACCTAGCGGTCCTGCTTAACCACATTGTTTCTCCCCTGCCTCCTCTGACACTTAAGTCGGGCATTTGATACCCAGTTTCAAAGGCCAATTACAGGGTATCCTCTCATTTTCTAAGTTTTCACACCTACACAAATCCAAGGGAGGTATTTCCACAGCCAATTTTAGCTTACTAGCGTTCAATCTGGTTTAAGGGAAGTTCTTGTAAAAGTGCAGCCTTGTCCATTTGAACCTTCCTGGTTATTACCACTCCATAGCCATAAGAAGCTCTCATCCTAAACTATGGAGACTCCTCAGATGAAGAAGTCACACAAGGGGGATAAGGTAGTTAGAACTGAACCTGTAGATATGAATCTTTTTGAGACAGAGCCCATGGCAAGAGAAGTTCTTCAAAGAGTGGGATGCCTCTCTTTCTGCCAGAATATGCAAAGAGGTCATCCTGAGGTGACAAGGCAGTTTGCCTTACATTTTGATGGTCATAAGACCAAGGTAGGGGATTTAGAATTTGAGGTGACTGAGGCCTCTATTTCAGCTGCAATCTAAATCACCGCATTCAACGAATTTTCACCTTAAAATTCGAAATTCGCCGAATTTTATGCAGACTCGAATTAATTCGATTGGAATTCGGCGAATTTAAACTGGAACCCGAATTGTAGGTCGAATTGAACCTTATTTGAATCACATGGTGAATTAATTCGGCCAATCCCTTCAATTTCGACTTCAAATTTGTCAGACGAAAAAATATTTTTAAAAAATCGAACCCTAGGGCTCATTCCGCCTAGTTTTTATTTTGCGTGGTTTCATTCCGAGTGGTTTCCGCCCCGATCTGCATGGGATTTTATTGTTTACCGATGAAACTTTTGTTGTTTCCTGCTCGTTTCATCCCTTCTTCGAGGTCAACCCGTGGGCCCGACTCTTGACCTCAAGGCTCATTCCTCCACGTCCGAACTTACAATTTGCAGGCACGACTCAGACTCATTACAATCTTCACTCTCAACGATTATGAACTTATGAATGACAGTTTGCAGAGTTCCAGACTGTCGTCTCACAACTTCCTACAGGCTCCACCACGATGACTCGATTCCACGTGTTCGCGACCCGTAATCTACCTTTTAATCGATTCCACAAGTCACGACCCAATAATGTGTTTTTTAAATCGTTAGGAATGTGTTTTTTAAATAGTTTATTCATGTTAGTATACTATTTTCATTTGTATTTTGTATTTAATTAATTTTGATGTTTTTAATGTTATGTTTTATTAAAGAGTTTTAAATTTTTGAAGAAGATGATGTATTTTTTAAATTTTTATTTAATAATGTTAGTAACCTATTTTTGTTTCTATCATGTATTTATTTATATATATTTTAAAATTTTAAAATTTTAGCCGCTCGAATTTAATGACGAATTTTATCACATAAATTTTCACGGTCGAATTGTTGTCGAACTTCAATGTCGTCAAACTCGAATTCGAATTCGAACCAGGTGACTTAGGCTGCAATAGGAATCCCTATCACAAGTGAGAAATGGTTTAAAGCCATGGCTTCGAATGCAGCCTATGCCAAAGATTTCCTTAAGCCTGAACATCAAGTTGGTGATTTGTCTAAAGGTGTGCCAAGGAATCAGTTGATTGAGCAGTTTGACAAGATATAGAGGATCATTCAGAGATACTTTACATGTGAGGGGAGGCTCAACACATTATACCAGTACCATGTAAGGCTTCTGCTGCATTTTACTATTAAAATTGAAATGACTATTCCCTACTATTTGCTAAGGAGCATAGGCAAGATGTCAGACAGGATTCAATCCAAGTCTAAGGATGTGGATACTAGCATCTTTCACTCTGGATTAATTAGAATGCTAGTTTCTGAAGAACTGGATAAGAAAGATATCTCATGGGAACATTTTGTTACTGCTTCTCACTTCAACTTGGATATAGAAGCCTCTCCTCAGTCGCAGAAAGCAATCCCTTTATCATCCACCAGTGTTGCTAAAGCAGGTACCAACAAGAAGAGAAAGGGCAGAGTTCCTATTCAAGATTCAGATGTCATCAAGCAAGTCACAGGAACTGAGGAGGAAGCTCGTCTATCCCCACAGAGAGATTTTACACCCCCTCCTCCATCAGAGTTGGAAGAAGTTCCTTCTACTACTAAAACTACAACAAACAGAGGGAAGAAGCTACACTTCTCCTCATCTCCTCCAGTAGCTAGTACCTAGGTCAGGAAACCTTTCACAAGATCATCAGATCCTAAAGAGGTTGTTGAAGAACAATCCCTACCAAAAGCCTCTATCCTACAAAAGAAGAAAGGTAAAGGCATTATAAATCTTGTGGAGAAGAAAGAAGAAGCCCCTGTGCAAAAGAAGAAAGGTAAAGGCATTGTAAAGCCTATGGATAAGAAAGAAGAAACCCCTTTGCAAAAGAATAAAGATAAAGGCAAAGGTATCAAGAAGCCTGATGAGATAGACAAGGAAATTCCTATGAAGAGATAGACAATGAAGAGGAGACCATCAAAAATCCTGTTGAGACTGTTCATGTCACTACTCCACCTAACAACCAGACATTCAAAATATTAATCAGGCAACTTAGGGATGCTAGGAAGGAGGTGGCTCAGTTGAAAGTAGAAGCCATGTCTGACAAGGTTAAGATGAAAGAACTCATGGATGGCTACATCCACACTCTTAACTTGGCAAGGTTTGCATCAAGAAAGCCCCAGCCTCTCCGTAGGAAGCTCAAAAAACTTTATAGGCAGAACAGAGGCTTTCAGTCTCAGAACAGGAACCTCAAAGCAGAGTTGCAACATTTTCAAGATGAAGTGGCTTAAAGGAACTTGCAAGTATTGGTTGAAGCTGCTATTGAAAACGAGACACCAACAACCAAGGAGAGAATAGCTCTATTGAAGGAGCCTGTCACTGCTGAAAGGAAGAAGCTTGTTGTGCCAAAGGAGTATCCTCCTTCTCCAAGAAAGAGTGTCAGGTTAGGTGTCAGGTTAATGAAGTAGCTGGTGAAAGGTGAGCTCCATTTTGGAATATGGTCCCTTTCGTGAGGATAAACTATTGTGGAAACACTACCTCTCCCACCTATACAGGCTTCTAAGTGCTTACTGTTCAGATTTTTGGGATTTTTATGAAGAATTAACTCCTTCGGCAGTAATAGTGCAGACATTCCGTAGCGCTATGGCACTACGGAATAGTTTATTTTTGATGTTCCACCGGTTTGCTACCTACAATGTTGTCAAATCGCCTGAAGCTAATGGTGTTGCTACTACTCGAGGTTGCTACTCGTTCTGCGTATTTTGATGGCACTACCTAAAGTTTGACAAAACACACAGGCGGGCGCTACCTAAATTCGCTACCGAATTTCTGGCAAAGACGGAATTTGCACATAGATGCACCATAATGGCGTTACCAAAATTCGCTACCTAAAATCTCGCAGAGATTGAAGTTTGCACAGAGGATAGGAAGATTTGGCGCTACCTTTTCTACTTGTCTAGTTTTGAGGTTACGCTATAGTATCTCATGAAATTTGGTGAAGGCACTACAAAGTGTGTTGCTCAAAGTACTACCAAAAGAAGCTACCAACAGATACCAGGAATCCAGGAGGGTCGAGTTAACAACTTTTTTGATAGCTAATGATGGAGAGAATTGTAGAAACAGCAGCTGGCAGCCTGATGACAACCACATGCCCTGAAGGACACATGGTAAACAAGGAGTTGCATACCAAAGGGGGATCAAGTTAGTTCGAAGATTGGTTGGATTAGTCACCAACACTTTCCCGTGTTATAGCTCCAATAAGGAAGCAAATCTGGTTGAATCAATCCTATGTTGCTGCCTGTCATGGAGAAAGAGGTAAAAAATATTTTGGATGCAAAAATTATCATTCCTTTGAGGTATTCTGAATGGGTGGCCAATTTGGTCCAAGTGACAAAAAATAATGGAGAAATCAGACTTTGCGTTGATTTCCAGAATCTTAACAGAATCTCTAAAAAGGATAATTACCCTTTTCCCAAGATGGAGCACATATTACAGAGGGTGACAGGTGCAACCAAGATGTCCATGGTTGATGGTTTTTCTAGCTACAATCAGGTCTCTCTTTTGCCAGAAGATAAAGAGAAGACGACCTTTACCACTCCTTGAGGTACATTCATGTACGCCAAGGTGCCCTTTGGTTTGATGAACGCAGCAGCGACCTTTCAGCAAGCAATGGAAATAGCATTTATTAAAGAGAAGGACAAGTTTGTTGTTATCTATTTAGATGACATAACAATGTTCTCTCAATATGATAAAGAACACTGTGATCATTTAAGAAAGGTTTTCTTGAAATGTAGACAATTTGGTCTTTCTTTGAATCCGAAAAAATCATTGTTTGCCATGAAGGAGGAAAAATTATTGGGACATATTGTGTCAGCTGAAGGGGTAAGAATTGATTCCAGCAGGGTTGAAGCTATACAAACATTGACACTTCCTAGATCCAAAAAAGAGGTTCAATCTTTTCTGGGAAAAATTAATTTTTTGAGAAGTTTTGTGTCAAATTTTGTTGAGTTGGTTAAGTATATCACGACCATGTTGAGGAAAGGTAATGAAATCAAATGGACTGCCGAGTCCTGTAATTCTTTTGATTGGATAAAGAAAGATTTGACTGAAGCCCCAATCCTTATCGGCCCTGACTACTCCAAGGATTTTCTTATTTTTTCTTTCACTTCTTTTGATACAGTAGCAGTTGTTTTATTCCAGAATAACGCTGAAGGCTTAGAGCAACCCATTGCCTTTTTTAGCAGGGCATTGAAAGATGTTGAATTAAAATATGACATCATGGATAAGCAAGCCTATGCATTGGTTAAAGCTCTCATGACCTTCAGAGTTTATGTGCTACCTTCAAGAGTCATTTCTTATGTCCCATTAGTTGTTGGGAAGGAAATTCTTATTCCGCCTGATATAAATGGAAAAAGGAGCAAGTGGATTGCTAAAATCTTTGAATTTGATCTAGAAATTAAGCCTACCAAATTGGTTAAAGGCCAGGGTTTAGCCAAGCTGTTGGATGAATGAAATTGATCAGCATTGGGGGTAAATTTCATCAACTCATGTTTAGAAAATCAGCAGGTTGAATTGACTGATAAAGGTTCTCAAGTCACCCCTGCATTGGCAGATTGCAACTGGTACAAGGACATTATACTTTTTCTACAGAATTTACAGCCTCTAAATGGTATGGAAAAGAACAAGGTGAGAGCCTTAAAACTCAAATCAATAAAATACTGCCTTGTTGATCAAGTTTTGTATTGGAAAGACCCATTAGGAGTGATTTTTAGGTGCCTAGACCCACAAGAAGCCCAAAAGATTATGTCTGATTTTCATGACAATTTATGTGGGGGGCATCATTATTAGAGAACCAAAACATACAAGATTCTCAGGGCTGGGTACTTTTGGCCTAGTCTGTTCACCAATGTTTGTGCTAAGATCAGAGCCTTTGTTAAATGTCAGAAACTCTCTGGAAAGCAGCAACTCAAGTATTTTCCATTAACGCCTATGGCAGCCTCAGGACCCTTTCAACAGTGGGGCCTAGATTTTATCAGGGAAATTCATCCCGCATCCAGTGATCAACATAGATGGATCTTGACTGCTACAGATTACTATACTAAATGGATAAAATCTATCCCTAAAAGGAATGCTTCCCACAAAGTGATCATTGGTTTCCTTGAGGACATTATGGCAAGGTTTGGGTGTCCGAACATAATTGTCACTGATAATGCTGCATATTTCAAGGTTGAACCATTGATTCAATTATGTGAACAGTTTGGAATCACATTGGTTCACTCTACCCCTTACTACCCCCAAGGGAATGGGCTTGCAGAATCCTCTAACAAAAGCCTTATAAAGATCATTAAAAAACTGTTAGAGGAGAACAAAAAGGCATAGGACTCAAAACTCAAGTTTGCTTTGTGGGCTGACAAAGTGACAACAAAGAGGTCCCTGGGCCTTTCTCCTTTCTAGTTGGTGTATGGAGTTGAGGCCATTTTTTCTTCTCAGTGTGCCTTACCTGTGAAAAAATTCTTCGAAGATTACCAAGGGCAACCGGATCATATGATCAGAAGGATTCAACAGTTGGTTGAAGTGCAGCAAACTCGGGAGCAACTTGTAGATAAAGCACATGATCATCAACTAAAGATCAAGCAGGCGTTCGACAAGAAAGTGAATAAAGAGGATTTTCAACTGGGCAATCTAGTGCTCAAGTGGGATGCACCGAAGCAAGATAAAGGCAAGCACGGTAAATTTGAACCTTTATGGATCGATCCCTTCAAAATCTCTAAGGTATTCTCTAATAACACTTTCAAGTTGCAGAATATGGAGAATGAAGAAGTTTTTGGTGGCTTTATCAATGGGCATTTTCTAAGTTTTAACACTAAGTTGCCTTAGGTTTTTTAGTTTGTTTTCATCTTTTCCTAAGCCTTAGATTTTAATTTTTTAATTTCACCCCTTTTAAAAAATATGTTTGTTAGGACCCCCTTGATAAATAAAGTGTTGAGTCATGATTTATGTTTTGATCCTCATTCGAATTTGGATTTAGGATCGTTTTTGCTCATGACTTAACTTTGATCCCCCTCATGATTTGTCACTAGGATCGATTCACTCCACGAATAGCTTGATTTGACAAGCCATTTTCCTCACTCATGCCCTCGTAGCCCTGCTTTGTTGTCCTTTGCTTACCTGTCCAATCATTTTTTTAAATGGAGCGTTGCCCACTCATCAGGAGTTTTCGTAGCGCCTTTCTCGTTCATCATATTCCACCATGATTTATGATTACAACGTTGATGTCATCTTCCTTGTTTTCAGTGCCAAGAGTTGGTTAAAATATGCCTTCAAGATCTCGTATTTACGAGCTCTGATAACGGTTTATGATTTTTGAAAAACTCAAGATTGTTGCGGCGCGCAAACTCCCAGTTTTGACCAGTCGAAAGCAGTGCTACCATATCCGATGTTGAGGTAGATACGAAGGACTGGATACTCGTGACTTCTTCCTGAAATCTTGTTGAGTCTTTAGACATATTTTATTCCACAGGTATTCCATGTTTCCTCCTCTGCACATGATTTTCAAAGAGAGTTAGCGCTCAAAATTTTGGATTATCGAGCTTGCATAGTTGAAGGAGACCTTTCCTCACACTATTCTATCCTTGTCTCGCCTCCTTTAAAACCTATAAATTTCACTACCTGGATGTCGAAGTCTAATACATCTGCACACCATAGCTACTAAGCTCACAGCATCGAAGCAGTCTTATCCTCTGCATATGCAGTGCGCTACCTAGAGGTGTTGCTTAACCACACTAATTCTCCCATGCCTCCTCTGACTCTTAAGTCGAGCATTTTCTACACAGTTTCAAAGGCCAATTACAGGGTATCCTCTCATTTTCTAAGTGTTCACACCTGCACAAATCCAGGGGAGGGATTTCCACAACCAGTTTTAGCTTACTAGAAATCGGTCTGGTTTAAGGGAAGTTATTGTAAAAGTGCATCCTTGTCCATTTGAACCTTGACTTTAGGTCTTCCTGGTTATTACCACTCCATAGACATAAGAAGCTCTCATCCTAAACTATGGAGACTCCTCAGATGAAGAAGTCACACAAGCAGGGTAAGGTAGTTAGAACTGAACCTGTGGATATGCATCTTTTTGAGACAGAGCCCATGGCAAGAGAAGTTTTTCAAAGAGTCGGATGCCTCTCGTTCTGCCAAAATTTGCAAAGAGGTCATCCTCAGGTGACAAAGCAGTTTTCCTTACATTTTGATGGTCGAAAGACCAAGGAAGGGAATTTATAATTTGAGGTGACTGAGGCCTCTATTTCAGCTGCAACATAAATCCCTATCACAGGTGAGAAATGGTTTAAATCCATGGATTTGAATGTAGCCTATGCCAAAGATTTCCTTAAGCCTGAACATCAAGTTGGTGATTTGTCTAAAGGTGTGCCAAGGAATCAGCTGACTGAGTATTTTGACAAGATATTGAGGATCATTCAGAGATACTTTACATGTGAAGGGAGGTTCAACACATTATACCAATGCCATATAAGGATTCTACTGCATTTTACTGGTAAAATTGAAATGAGTATTCCCTACTATTTGCTAAGGAGCATAGGCAAGATGCCATACAGGATTCAATCCAAGTCTAAGGATGTGGATACTAGCATCTTTCACTTTGGATTGATTAGAATGCTAGTTTCTGAAGAACTGGGTAAGAAAGATATCTCATGGGAACATTTTGTTATTGCCTCTCACTTCAAGTTGGATATAGTAGCCACTCATCAGTCGCAGAAAGCAAGCCCTTTATCATCCACCAGTGCTGCTAAAGCAGGCACCAGCAAGAGGAAAAAGGGCAAAGTTCATGTTCAAGATTCAGAGGTCATCAAGGAGGTCATAGGAACTGAGGAGGAAGATTGTCATTCCCCCCAGAGAGATTTTTCACCCCCTCCTCCACTAGAGTTAGAAGAAGTTCCTTCTACTACTAAAACTACAACAAAGAAAGGGAAGAAGCTACACTTCTCCTCATCTCCTCCAGTAGCCCAGTACCAAGGTCAGGAAACCTTTCACAAGATCATCAACTCCTAAAGAGGTTGTTGAAGAACAATCCCTACCAAAAGCCTCTATCCTACAAAAGAAGAAAGGTAAAGGCATTGTAAAGCCTGTGGAGAAGAAAGAAGAAACCCCTTTGCAAAAGAAGAAAGATAAAGGCAAAGGTATCAAGAAGCCTGATGAGATAGACAAGGCAATTCCTATGAAGAGATAGAAAAGGAAGAGGAGACCATGAAAAATCTTGTTGAGACTGTTCATGTCACAACTCCACCTGACAACCAGACATTCAAAATATTAATCAAACAACTTAGGGATGCTAGGAAGGAGGTGGCTCAGTTGAAAGTAGAAGCCATGCCTGACAGGGTTAAGATGAAAGAACTCATGGATGACTACATCCACACTCTTGACCTAGCAAGGTTTGCGGAGAGAAAGGCCCAACCTCTCTATAGGCAGCTCAAAAACCTTTACAGGAAAAACAGAGGCTTTCAGTCTCAAAACAGGAAGCTCAAAGCAAAGTTGCAACATTTTCAAGATGAAGTGGCTCAAAAGAACTTGCAGGTATTGGTTGAAGCTGTTATTGAAAAGGAGACACCAGCAGCCAAGGAGAGCATAGCTCCATTGAAGGAGCTTGTCATTGCTAAAAGGAAGAAGCCTGTTGTGCCAAAGGAGGATCCTCCTTCTCCAAGAAATAGTGTCAGGTTAATGAAGTAGCTAGTGAAAGGTGAGCTCCATTTTTTAAGATGGGGCCTTTTTGTGAGGATAAATTGTTGTTGAAACAATACCTCTTCCACCTATATAGGCTTCTAAGTGCTTACTATTCAGAGTTTTGGGCTTTTTATGAAGAATTAACTCCTTTGGCAGTAATAGTGCAGACATTTCGTAGCGCTAGGGCGCTACGGAATAGTTTATTTTTGATGTTCCACCGGTTTGCTACCTACACTATTGCTGAATCGCCTAAAGTTAATGGTGCTGCTACAACTCGAGGTTGCTACTCGTTCTGCACATGTCCAAGTGAAGGTGCTGTGTATTTTGATGGAGTTACCTAAAGTTTGACAGAACACACAGGTGGACGCTACCTAAATTTGTTACCGAATTTCTGGCAGACACGAAATTTGCACAGAGACGCACCATAATGGCGCTACCTAAAATCTCGCAGAAACTAAAGTTTGCACAAAGGATAGGAAGGTTCGACGCTACCTTTTCTACTTGTCTAGTCTTGAGGTTGCTCTACAGTATCTCATGAAATTTGGTGAAGGCACTACAAAATTTGGTGAAGGCACTACAAAGTTTACTACTCAAAGTGCTTCCCAAAGATGCTACCAACATGAAGACAACCACATGCCCCTGAAGGACACATGGAAAACAAGGAGTTGCGCACCAAAGGGGAATCAAGTTAGTTCGAAGATTGGTTGGATTAGTCACCAACACCCTCCCATTTTATAGCATAGGTTGTTAATCAAGTTGTGAGATGGAATAAATTCTTAGAGATTTTCATGGAAAGGAGGCCCGCTCGCACCTCCAGCTGTTGCCTCTCTTTTTGTTATAAATAGATAGATGAAATTCTTTAGTAGGGTCGAATGGTTGAGCAAGGCTCCCTTATACTGTAATATTTTGATGAAGTTATTATGAGCTGGTGATGTACTTGATTTGAGACATCTTGGTTAACAGAAATCAACATCTCTTTCCAGCTTATTTGTTTATGATGCTAAAGTGTTCATGCTTTGAATGATTCACATGAATGGTTGTTGTGATGTTATGATGTATTTTTTATTATTATATTATCGTGATGTTTATTTAGTGTCCTTAAGTTATGAACTCAAGAAGATCTTGTGTTAAGAGTCATTCTTCCATAGGTTGTTTGCAGACCTGATGTTTACAGCAACCCCTACATTCCTCTCACTGAAGTCTTCCCTATGTTCATACTTACTCCCACTTACTAATTGAAGTTAGCGAAGACCTTGATTGCTTGTACATGCTAGCCCTGATTTCTGAGTTGGAACATTATCATCTTGAGTCTTGTCCATTTGACCCCTCAAAACTCTTTTACATTCACATATAACCTGATGGGTACTGGGCTTGCCTTCCATGCAATCTGAAGGTGATTCCTAGTGCTAACATGTAGTATCGCACAATATCAATAAGAATGGTTGTTAAATTTTGGTGCTTCCCTTCACGTGTTCGAATAGAAGTTAGCTCTTTTCTTACCAATCTGTAGATGATAGTGTTGTTTTTATGGGAAATAATATTTCTTGTAAAACTATTGGGATTCGCTACATTAAGATTTAGATGTTTGATGGTATTGTAATAACGTTGATGGATGTTAGACATGTATTGTAACTTAAAAAGAATTTGGTTTCTTTGGCAGTTTTGGATTCTAGAGATTATAGGTTTACAGGTTAAGGTGGAGCACCAAAAGTGTCCAAGGGCATCTTGGTAATTATGAAGGCTATAAAGATTGGAAACCTTTACAAACTAGAAGGAAGCACTCAAGTAAATGAAGCATCGACGGTATCGAAGGAAGCAAGTGCATATACCTGTTTATGGCATCAATGACTAGGCCATATGATCAAGAAAGGGTTGGGGCTGCAAGTATTGGTACACCGTAAGTTACTTCTAGAATTACAATATTTGAAATTCTGCAAGTTTATTATCTCTTTTGGTTATAGTGATGTAGATAAGCAATGTAGATTGTGGGATCCTACTTCCCACAAAATAATTATTAGCATAGATATGTACATGGAATAATCAGATGTTATTGAGGATCGCAAAGGGATATTTGTTTGCAAACTCAAAGAATCATTACATGTCCTAAAGGTAACTAGGCAATGGTACAAGATGTTTGATTCTTTCATGGTGAGCCAAAACCAAAATTTCTTATGTGAGTTTAACCATTGTGTTAAATTTTGGACAATGGTACATTCATTATCCTAGTGTTATATGTTGATTTTATGTTTGTTGCTAGTCAAAGCATGATTAAGATCAATGAGTTAAAGGCTCAATTAGGAAGGATTTTTCAGAGGAAGGATCTAGGACAAGCAAAACAAATCTTCGAAATAGAAGTACACAAAGATGGGGAAAATGGTAAGTTCTGGTTGTCACAACATAAATCTACGGAGAAGATACTAATGAGGTTCAGTATAAACATTGTGAAACCCGTAAATATTCCTTTAATTTTCCATTGTAATATTTCTTCAAGTCTATGTCACGATAGTAAGAAAGAAAAGGATTATATGTCTTGTGTACCATATCTTAATACAATAGGAAGGTTGATGATTGCGATGGAATTTTCAAGACTAAATATTTCTCATGCAATTGTTGTTGTCAGTGGACACACGGAAAAACACGATAAAGAGCAGTGGAAACATGTAGCCTTTGGTATCTTAGAAGAACGAGTATCACCTATAGTGGTTGCAGTGATTTAGTATCTGGTTATGTTGATTGATATCTCGCAAAAAGATTTGGACATGAGGAGATCTATCTTAGCTTATGGGACTAGGCATCATATCATATGGAGGTTGAGTGGTCCACACTAGAGAAAACTGTGTAGACATGTTCACACAACCAGTATTGTTAGAGAAGTTGCAGTGGTGTTAGGCTTCTCTTGGCTTGCAAAAACGATGATGAATGAATATGAGCAAGGTTTATGGTAGATAGTTGTAAATGTGGAGATTGTTGAACATGTAACGACAATTTTGTGGTTCGAGAGTTCAACCGATTCACAATAGTATCAGTTGGTTCAAATTTTGTGCTAAAATTCGACCACTTCACATTTAATTAACCTAAAATAGGATATGTTGGTTCACATCGGTCTATGTAACAATCAAACATTGTGATACACACACACACACACACACACACACACACACACACACACAAATATATATATATATATATAGTGATATAGTGTGTGTGTGTGTGTGTGTGTGTGTGTGTATCCTGTATAGGCATAGAGCATAGAGTTGTAAGCCTATTTGTTGGGTTATTCTACAATCTCTAAGATTGATCAATCAGAATACCATTTACTTTGCTCGCGGATATTCTCTATGTCATTTGTGATTGTTGTTATGTTAATGTTTGTTGCTTTCTGGATTGGCTTTGTTGTTGCATTGTTCTACACGATTCCCAAACAATGTCTTGGGTATCCCATTCCTAAATTTATAGTTGGGAGTCGTAAGGTTAATTGGCTTAATTGAACAAGCTGAAAAACTTCGATGCTTCACGATTGAGTGGTGGATGGCTTGCGGAATATTCTCTTTACTTTGATATATTTTATGGGTTATGATCATGGATGTTATTTATCAAGCCCATTATCATGTGTTCATTTTGGTTTTTGTTTTGTGCCATAGGTTTAATATTTTTACCTAAACAAAATGATGAAGGCATTGGATCCAATGTGGGTGTATGTTCAACCAATAGAACCTCCCAATAGACAAATATCGACATGCAATCTTTGCGGAAAAAGAATTTATGGAGGAATTAGCCGCTTGAAATACCACCTTGCCAAAATCATTGCCTAAATAGTAGCCCGAAAATTATTCGTATTGCAAACCAATCACTCATTGATATGGCTAATAAGAGGGATGTGACTGAGGCTCACAAAAAATAACTTGAACTTGCAAATAGAAACAATGGAACAAGTACCACTTCGGGGGGGCCAGCACCACAATCCCACTCAACCACAGGGCCCTCAACTTCTGCAGTCCGCTCATCAAGCTCACCTTTCTTTGTGCCAAGCTCAACACCTAGGGGCAAAACCTTCTATTCGATCATTGATTAAAAGAAAAGAGATGGAGGAGGTCGACAAGCTTGTGGCCAAATTTTTTCTTTGGAGTGATATACCTTTTAACATTGCCAATAACCCCTTATACCATTACATGTTTCAAGTTGCTACAATTATTGGCCAAGGGTATAGGGGGCCTTCCTATCGGGATTTGAGAGGACGTCTCCTTCAAGGGGAAAAGGAAGAATGCACAGAAATATTATCTCAGCTCAAGGAAACATAGAAGACCATTGGATGCACCGTGATGTTGGATGGGTGGAAGGATGGGATGGGCAATTAAATTCTAAACTTCTTGGTTAATTGTCCCAAGGGGACAATGTTTATCAAAAGTGTTGATGCAAGTGCATATACAAAAGATGCAAAATTATTATGTGAGTTGTTGGATGGATTTATCCGAGAGACAGGCCCGCAACATGTTGTCCAAATCATTACGGACAATGCTGCTAATTATGTTGTGGTTAGGAGGATGCTTATAGAGAGATATCCATCCTTGTACTGGAGTCCTTGTGTCACCCATTGCATTGATTTGATGCTAGAGGACATGGGAAAACTTCCTTGTATCAAGGAAATCATCGATTCATCTTAGAGTGTGATCATATATATATATATATATATATATATATGATCACATATTTGTTATTTCGCTCATGAGGCAGTTCACAGGGAATAGAGAGTTGGTGTGTCCTGCCATCACATGTTTTGCCACTAGCTTCATTTCTCTTCAGTCACTCCTCAATAGTATGTTGGAGTTATAGATAATGTTTCTTTCTAATGAGTATCCTTGCCAAGGATTGACCTCATCCTTGCCAAGAAGGAAGTGTTGGATATTGTGAAAGGAAAGTTCAGGGAACCACAGTTTGAAGAAGGAAAAGAGAAGGAACCTTAGAACATTGCAATTATGGAGAAGTTCGAAGACAATGACATCAATGCCATGAGTATCATAGTGCACTCTATAAAACACCACTTGATACCCTACATCTCCCATCTTGGCTCATCCAATAAGATGTACGATGCCCTAACAAACCTATTCTCAGTCAGAAACATTGGACATGTAATGAGTCTGAAGAATGAACTTCGTGACATGAAAATGAATGTTGATGAAAGCATAACATAATACTTTGTGAGAATCTCTCAGTTAAGAGATCAAATACAAGCTATTGAAGAAATCATTTCAGAAAAGGAACTAGTAAATATAATACTCAATGGTCTTCCCAAGACATGGGATGCATTTGTCATAAGAATGAACACAAGGAAAGAGTATCCCACGTTTGAAGAACTTTGGACTTGCTGTACACAAGAAGAATCAAGGATTAGTGCAAAAGGGAAACCCCAAAAGAAATACGATGATCAAGCCTTCACAACAAGGTTCAAGAATTTCAGGAATAAAAAGATGTTTGGCTCAAGGAAGAAACCAAATCAAGAGAAAGATATGTCAAAAATACAATGCTTCAACTATCGAAAATATGGTCACTACAAGAATCATTGTCCCGAGTTAAAGAAAAGAAAGGAAACACAAGAAGCATCAGTTGCCCAAGAAAGGGAACCTTCAAAGAAGGCCAAGTAGGATAAAACATAATTCTTCTTCTAAGACAAGGTAACAAATATTCTTCATAATTCTTGTACATACCATGTTTACATAATTTCTATACATATCTTGCATATCTATTTCTTAGAAGATAAGATGTTCAAACAGAAACAATACCTATGGAAGAATCACAAGATAAGGATTGTTATCACGATGACTACAAGTCAAGCAATTCACATGAGAAGATGAAGTACATTGACAATCCTTGGTAACAATTCCTGTGGAAGTTATTAACATAAGTAACAGCTACAAGATAAGCCGAAATCGGAATCAAACTTGAAGAAACCTAGAAGAAGTAAAAACAGAAAGAAGTCAGCAATCAAGAGGAAATTAGAAAAAGACTTGTGACACTATGCAAAAGGCAATAAGGATGTAGACAGAAGCATGGACCCTCTAAGATGGAGGCAGTCAATTATATAATTCCAAAAGAAGAGCATGCATTCATGCATGAAGCAAGGATTAGGAGGGAGCTAATCCTAAATAATATGTTCCAATGAGGATTATGAAGTATCTATCCATGTTACCATTAATGGTTGCAGCAATGAAAAGCAACACATGTTTAGTTTGACTTTAGAAGAAGTATTCTTCAAAAAGAATCCTTAAAGTATCCCTGGTTGTCCATCCACATCCATGATCCTATGATGAAAGAAAGAAGTTGGAATCTTCAGGGCATGGAATCTATAGAAAACTCCATGGACCCAAGGGCTAAAGAGAAACCTGAGGAAGAGCATCAAAATTTCAAGAGAGAAAGAAAAAGCAGAACAACCAGTCATTATATCGAGAATCACAAGACTACCAACTTGGTTTGAACCCACTAAAAGCAATCAAGAAAAAGAAATAGAAGTTGTGATGAAGAACAATGTATGAAAAACTTATGAATGGAAGCATTGCGAGACTCAGAACTGAAGGTTCTCCCAGATGGAGGGAGAAGACTATGATGATAACTTGTTCCAGTAAACCAGACATACCTCTACCTGAGCCATTATATCATCTGCAATATCCATGGGTTGGAGTTTACATCAGATGAATGTAAGGATTGTTCGCCTCAACAAAGTAACTAAACAAAGAAGCGTATGTAGAGAAACCTCAAGGTTTTGAGGTATACCAGAAAGAGACCCTTGTATGCATATGGAAGAAGATCTTGTATGGATTCAAACAACTTGGTGCAGATCCTCTCATGCATAGCAGAATGCATGGTGAGAACTTTCTATAACAAAGATATTGTATCCGAATGTTTACTCAAAAGTCCAGGATGATGGATTTCTAATCCATGACAAACTCTCATGATGACAGAAGAAGTGCCACTTGGAGTTGTTCCAATTTGAGCCTTTCCACGATGTCATGAGCTAGCAGGAAACAAAAGAGTTGAATCCAACCATGATATACTGTAATGATCAGAGATATATGAAGCCTTCAGAGAAAACCTGTGTTCCAGACAAACTGAAGTACATTGAGATCGAGCATTACATTCTTCGTGATGAAGTCTAGAAAAGAGAAGTGGTTCTCCAAAATATTCTCCACAGATGAGCAGATAGAAAATATTTTGGTAAAACCTCTATCCAAGATGAAAAAGCTTGTGTACTAAAGAGAACTGTTGGATTACTGAGAGGGGGGGTGAATCAGTAATAGAGCAATTTATCCATATAATCCAAGTGTTATATCAATGAAGCATTATTATCCAATAACTGCAGAGTAAATAAGCAATGAACAAATGAACAATCATACACATACACAGTACACCAGTGTTTTACGTGGAAAACCAAATTGGGAGAAAACCACGGAATGCTTTTTCTTATATGTCTTGAAGAATTACATTCATTGGAAGCACCAACTTCCTTTGTTTTCCAGCTGCAACTGGAAGGCGGCTCCAACCCCCTAGTTTCTCAGGCTACAACCTGAGGGAAGCTCCAACTCCCCAATTCTCTGGCTACAACCAGAAGGAGGCTACAACCCCCTATGTTCTCAGGCTACAACCTGAGGGAAGCTCCAACTCCCCAATTATCTGG
>ML782696.1:270127-290628 GCA_009831015.1 Picea engelmannii | reverse complement strand
CTATTAACTAAATATAACTTAAACCAAGGGCTTAAATAAATTAACTAAATAGGTAGTCCTCAATATTAATACACATATGTTATCCAATGTTATTAAGATAAACCACTAATAACCCCATTACTATTACACTAACACTACTAGATGCTTAATTAAAAAAGATAAAACCTAATTAACTAAACCCTAAAAACGAATAAATAACTAAGTAAAAGTAAACCTAATAAATTACCTATAACCCTAAATAAATAATTATTACCACTACTTATAACACTATTTTAACCCTAATCCTTTACAAACCCTAATACCCTCAATAGATATTATTACCATTACACTAGCAATATTAAATAATTAATAGTAAAAACTAATTAACTAAACCCTAATAACAAATAAATAACTAAAAGAAAACTACTACTATTGAAGAACTAAATAAGAGTAAAACCTAACAAACCCTAAACAAATAATATATAACCTCATTTAACCTAGTTTTTACACTTTCACAAAACCCTAATTTAAAATCCCATTAATTTTAGGTCTCGTTTATTAAATTAAATTAAATTATTTTGTGAAAATAAAGATAGCCGACACAATTTAAATAATTTTTATTGTCCTGCATTTATAGTATTAATTGATGATGATCAGCTAGCTCTAACTCGACGATTAGTCCTGATGATGAATCCTGTTTCGGATTCGAAACGTCGACGACGAAATGATACCTACTGTGGATTTTCCGAATAACATATGTGAAAGTCAATATTTCCCATCGACTTGCGATATTTTCACAATGTGTCACGACATTTTCCAAAAAATATATCGTCCTTCTCTATATCTCGGCGATATATCCAATATATTAGAGAGATATACAACACTAGATGAGACTTCTTGGGTCCCTATTATGACTGTTAAGTGCCTACAAACTGATAGGAAGCCACTTTATTGGTCAATTCTTTGGGCAAACTCTTTTCTTGTCATTTTTCCCATTTTGTGTCCTTGCATACTAGTCTGGGTAGTCGCTTCTTGGTATCTTGCTTGGCTTGTATCATTTTTCTTGCAGTAGGGTCTGTCTGTGAGGTTGTTATTCGCTCCTTGCATTTTCTTTTCATTAAATCGAAAATACAAAAAAAATTGTTTTCTTGCATCTTACTTATGGCATTTCCACTTTTTTCTACTTTGCATTTGTTTTGGCATATTAGGAAAGATTTCACTTCATTAGAATTGTAGGGATTGCATCTTAGGAAGAACATTGAGAAGCATACCATCGCATTGAAAATCAAGACTAGTACTTAGCAGTGTTTTTATATTTGTTTATTTTATTTATGTTGAGTCATAATACCATCAGTTTCATGACCGCACCTCTTGAGTAAGAAGAAGCCATTAAAATTAACGTTGAATAATTAAAATTGATTACAAACGATTTTATTTTTCAGGGCACAAAAACAAGTATACGACCTTGTGAGAAAACTTCTCCAAGGCTATAAAACTGAATGTATGTGTCTGACCGGGAAGTGGTGAAACCCATTATATAATTGGTGTCCTCAGGAGGCTCCGCTCACACTAGAGTTAAGAACAAGGTCATGCAAATTTTGTTGAAGATACAACCCTCTAATACCTTCCTAGCGTCAGATATATTTCTGGGGTTCTATTCGTATATAGGGGTCTTGCTAGTTCCTTTAGCTCTATGACAGGTGGTCCTTTCGCGATTTCGGGCTTTGCTACCCTGCCCATATGGTGGACCAGACCTGCGACTACTCGTCTGAGAATTGGTTATATCGTGGTGACTTTAGTTGCTTCACATAGGTAGCCACATATGTTACTTACAAGGGTTATTTTATAGGTACCCTAGGTCTGATAGGTATTGGACAACACACAGACTTTATGGAGGATTTCCTCTCCAAATGGATCTGACCGACTACGTTGTGAATCCTATGAGGGTCCTTATAACTGATTTTGATACCTCCACTCTATTGTTTCGAAGTCTCACGCCCCTCTTGGGCGAGACATTTCTTCTTTAGTTCAAGAGGTCCCTTTCATCCATCATATCCTTTTTGTGTGCATTGACATTTAGCTTTATTTAGGAGTGTTCTCTTTGATTATTAGTCGGCCTTAGTATTTTGTATTGTATCTCGCGTTTTGAGTCATCGTGGAGCGAGATCGGCCTCCTCACCAGTATCTTCGTCTTTTAAAGCTACCACTGCTTCTTGATCCTTTACCGAAGATGCCTCCTAAAAGGCATAGAGTTAATAAGCGTAGTACATACATCTCCGCCTCCCAGGCTCTTAATCGTCTTATGAGTACCGAGTCAAGCATGATTGTCTCGGGAAGCCCTTCGATTCCTATATCCTCTTTGATTAGTGTGGTCCCTTCGACTCCTTCATCTAATGCTACCCAAACCATGGTATCTGCTCAGCCCGTAGGAACGAATCCTTTTCTATTTCCAGGCGGTATGTCGAATCATAGTACTCAGTCAATACCTTTAACCATTAATCCTTTTTCATCTAGTATGTCAAACTTGACTTCACACTTGTCATCCTTTGTTTCGTCGTCTCATGTGAATCCTAGTTTTGGGTCTGGGGGCATGATGCCTCCTTATTCTCCTTTTTCGTTTGGTGGGGGTCATATCCCTCAATCCAATCCTACGGTAGGAGTTTGGAATCCTCCTTCCTATGGACCCAATCCTAGCTTCACTTTTCCAGGAGCAAGTGCTCAAATGGGCGGTCCTTCTACTTCTTATACTTCGCCTGTCATTCCTTCTTCCACGTTGTTGATTCCTACGAATGCTTTTATCATGGCAAACCCCCCTCTATCCTATGGTGTTCCATCTAGGGGGAGTCAGTTTTATAGTATGGGCAACCCCCTGCATGAAGTTCCTTCATCTAGGAAAAACGTTTATCCGCATATGAGTAATCCTTTTAATGTTGTTTTCTCTTCGCAAGCAGCTTCTGTGATGCCCTACAACCTTTTATGAATATGTTGAGAGGAGGATACTATCCTACCGGCTAGGGCCATGGTATAGACCAGAACCATGGTTCGTCTGCGATCTCACAAAACCAATCTTTCCCAGGAGCATGGACTTCGACGCCGCAACACTCGCTCCCTTTTCTGGCAATGCTAAATCTGCCATATTTGTCAAAATTGATGAATGACCATGTGCATCACGATCCGTCATGGCCCCCCGTCCCCACCAAGAGTCCTTCTGAAATTCCAAAGTTTGAAGCAAAGAATGGTGAGGACCCGGGTGATCATGTGGCTATCTTTCACCTATGGTGCTCATCTAACTCCCTTATTGATGATTCTATTTGTTTGAGGATATTTCAACACACCCTCGTGGAGGTCGCCGCAAAGTGGTACATCGATCTACCTGGGGGAACCTGTGGATCTTTTAATCAGATGGTCTTTGTTTTCCTCAATCACTTCCAATTATCGATTCATTATGATGCCAGCCTAGAACTCTTATCGACTCTTCGACAAGATAAAGCCACTCATATCTTTGATCATATCCAAGAGTGGCGTAGATGGAAGAGGTTGTTAAAGTCTACATTCCTCCAGAGTTTTTGTTGGAACGGTTCCTCAAGTCTTTCCAACCTTACATTTTAAAGGATGTTTCTATATCCGGAGTGACAATTGAGCAAGAAGCCATCTTCAAAGTCCAACAGTTGGACCTTATATATGCTCAATCTGAGATGCTTTACGAAATTCTCCCTGACGCACCACAGTCAAATTACGATCCTAGACAAAATATCGAGCCTCATGTCAATGGCATCGTAGGCTCCGAAAATGATAAGACCATAGACGATGTCACAAACCGGCTGAAATATTTGTCTCTTAACCAATCTGTAATAGGACAGGCTACGGCTTCCTCCACCACAACCTCGTCGGTGGATGTGCATTCTATATAGTTTTCGTCAAACCCAAACAATAACCAGCAACCCGAAGGGAACAAGAGGAAAGTACGTGGTAATTATCGTAAGGGTGGAAAGAATAATAACAAAGCCAAGGACGACAATAATAATTATAGATGATATAATAATGCCAGTCAGGGCAAGAAAGAAAAGAGGAAGGTGAAGTTTCCTTGTAAAATTTGTAAAGATGATCAACTTACCCACTTGTGCCCCAAAATTGAGAAAGCCTCAAGGACCATTGCGCAACAACATCCTGTTGTTCTAACTAACCCATTTCCACATGACCAAAATATGACCTCAAGGACCTCTAACACCTAAAATGCATCGATCGGGAGTCAAAACCCCTCAGCACATGATGGTGGCCATCTTTGCATCAATATGGTTAAGTCTCAAATTGATGTAGGCACTCTATCTCGCGATTAAGATTCTTCACAGACTATTTTAGGTCTAGAGTCCCCTCCTCCCCCGGAAACTCCTTTGTAGATTGATAAGTCAGAACCTCCACCTCGTATTCTGAAAGGAGTCCTTAAGCGCTCTGCCCACAATCCTAATGCTAGAGCTGTAGATTTTAACCTTGTACAATATTTTACTGCAAACATATTTTCAATAAAAGAGCAAAAAAGATACAATGGAAAATACACACATTGCAAAGAGATTTTTCCCTAGATACTATGTATCATTCATACTGATACATTATTTACAATACAATATACATTAAGAGCCAGCGACATCCAAAAACCTAACCCATTAACCTGGATTACTGAACAACCCTGATTCCTCAACCGAATATATAAAACCATTGGCAAAAACCATGTGCCAAAAAACCACCCAACAATGGACACAAAAATCGAGGAGACACAAAAAACGAGGCAAAAATGTGACACGTTTCCCGAGGCAAAAAAAATTCTAGAGGGCGCTACAAAGAATATAACACATATCCAACATTCTCCCACTTCTTGTTTTCTTTGCATACAGGGAGTTACAGGATTACATAGTCAATAATCCAGGGAAACAATGCCCATGGATCCCTTACATCAAGAGAACTTCTCAGTGCTCACAAATTTTGTTAATGAATCTACAACATTCTTCAAAGTGTCCAACTTCATCAACAACACTTTCTTTTCTTCAACCATGTCTCTCACAAAGTGATATTGAATATAAATATGCTTTGTCATTGAATGATAAGTCGGGTTCTTCACCAGAAAAATTGCACTCTGATTGTCACAATCTATCCTTACAGTGTGTTGTACCAACCCAATACCTGAACACAATCTTTGTAACCACATTGCTTCCTTACTTGCACGAGTGGTTGCCATGTATTCAACTTCTGTAGTTGAAAGTGCCACTACGGCCTGCCTTTTGTTCATCCAATTGATTGCTCCTTCAAACAGGTTAAACACATACCCGCTTGTAGATCTCCTACGATCCCTATCTCCATCTCAGTCTGCATCCACAAAGCCGTGTACGTCCAACACTCTGTCCAATCTTGGTCTTCCTTGGTAGAACAATCCATAGCTAGCAGTGCCACACAAATACCTAAAAACCCTTTTTACTGATGTCCAATGCTCCTTCCTTGGTTTTGACATATACCTACTCAAAATTCCCACTGCATGTGCAATGCCCGATCTAGTACAGATCATTACATACATCAAACTACCAACTGCACTTGCATAT
Organism: Picea engelmannii; assembly: GCA_009831015.1. Lineage (NCBI taxonomy): Eukaryota > Viridiplantae > Streptophyta > Pinopsida > Pinales > Pinaceae > Picea > Picea engelmannii. The sequence goes on along the minus strand of ML782696.1, from coordinate 285,061 downwards.
GGAACACGATACATGTACTCCTCCTCTTCATGTGTCTTGAGAAACTGATCCGCAAATAACTTTACACCAACAAGAATAGGGACCTTCACCAGTTTACCTTCTTGCATATTAAAGCTCTACAATATTCTCTCGACATGTTTTCCTTGATTTAACTAGAGTTTCCTCTTTTTTCGATCTCTTTTAATTTCCATGCCCAAAATGAAATTTGAAGCACCGAGATCCTCCATGTCAAATTTAGAGGACAACTGAGTTTTCCCATCTTGGACAATCTCCTTGTTGTTTCCTATCAGTAACATGTCATGCACATACAAGACCAAATAAATCAAATGATCACCAATTAATTTAAAACACACACAGTGATCCTATTTGCTTCCTGTGAAGCCAAGTCGTAGCATGTAAGTATCAAATTTTTGATACCACATCCTTGGTGATTGTTTTAAACCATACAGGGACTTTTTCAGCTTGCATACCAGCTCCTCCTTTCCCTTCACAGCAAATCCTTCTGGTTGCTTCGTATAGATTTCATCTCCTAGATCCCCATGTAGGAATGTTGTCTTCACATCCATCTGTTCTACTTCAAAATTAAATGCAACAACAACAGATAACAGAAATATTATAGAAGTTAACTTGGCAACAAGAGAAAAAATCTCACCAAAATCAATTCCCTCAACCTGGGAATAACCCTTTGCTACTAACCGAGCTTTGTATTTCTCCACTTTGCCTTCTGCATTCAGCTTCTTTTTAAATACCCATTTGTAGCCAATGGGATTTCTTCCAGTCAGTAGATCCACTAGATCCCAAGCCTCATTCTTATCCAAGGCTGCCATTTCTTCATCCATGGACTTTTTCCAGAGCTTTCCATCCTCTAAATCCACTGCCTCCCTGACAGTTCTAGGATCATCATTAGTAATAGACAAAGAAAAATTTGAATGAAAATCATATGGAGTATACCTTTCCTGTAGCCCTCTTTCTCGAACCGATCTCCTCAATATTGGAGTATGCAGATCTTCTTCTTCTGATTCATGTTCTTTTGTAGAGTCTGATTCATCATCCTTTAAATCAAACTCTATTTTCTCTAGTTCTTTCTTACTTGGTAGGACTTCCTGTTTAACAACATCCTTCATTTCTCTAAATAACACATCTCGACTATACGCAACCTTCTTATTTTATGGGTTCCAAAGCTTATAACCTTTGAGACCATCTTTATATCCAATAAAGATACACTTTTCAACCTTCTTATCTAGCTTACTCTTGTTTTCCTTTGGAACATGAACATATGCCTCATAGCCAAATACCTTGAGATGTGTGAGAGAAGGTTTATTACCAATCCATACCTCTTGTGGAGTCTTGTCATCCAGCGTTGATGAGGGTGATATGTTGACCACGTAACATGCAGTACCCACTGCCTCTGCCCAGAATGCTTTCCCTAACCCGACACCACTACGAATGCACATTTATTTTTCCATCAGCATCATGTTCATCCTTTATGCAACTCCATTCTGCTCAGGTGTATATGGAGTAGTCATCTACCTTGTTATACCACACTTCTTATAGAATTATTCAAATTCATTCCCATAGAACTCTTTGCCATTATATTTCCTCAACACCTTAATTCGTTTCTCTGTTTGATTCTCAACAAGAGCCTCAAACTCCTTAAACCTGTCAAAGACATGAGATTTATTCCCGAGGAAATATATCCAAGTATTCCTCGAGAAGTCATCTGTAAATGCCACATAGTACACAGATTTTCCCAATGATGGAACCGACACAGGTCCAAACACATCATTGTGAACTAACTATAAAATTCCTTCTGCTCTCGTTGCACCAGAGGGGAATCTTACCCGATTCTGCTTCTCATATACACAATGTTCATAGAAATCAAAATCCAGAGAGAAGTTAGATATACCTTCAACCATACCTTTACCGTGTAGTAGTAGAAGACCCTTCTCTCTGATATGCCCTAGTCTTTGATGCCACAACATAATCTTTTCTCTAGATTCTATAAGAGTTCTTTCTTCTTCGAATCCAATATCAGGAACAATAGAAATATTACACCCATCACTAATAGTGCTTCCTTGCAGCTTATACAAAGTTCCAAACCGAACCCTCTTCAGCAACACCATTGCTCCTCGAAAAATTGCCTTGTAAATGTATATTGTGATTTCATAGTTCGACATTTCATTATAAGGTCGCAGATCTGACAATAGAAGTTATGTTAGGTTTTTTTCCCTATAAGGAAACCCTCTTTTACGTGGGAAATGTATTGCGGCTATGTATCAGTGTGAATATTGTATTCTGAGTGAGGAGACTATGAGAGAAAGAAGAGGAAGTTATAGCGGGTGTGTTGTAGGTTGTATCCCTTTATTTGTTGCATAATAATAAAGGAAGGACTTGAAAATTTCTCTGGTGGACGTAAACCACACTGGGTGAGCCACATATATATGTGTCTTTATTGTAATGAGTATATTATGTGTTTTATTTCCGCATTTTTTTTATTTTATTGCTCCAAGAACCCGTTTCTCTAACATATAGGAGCCAACAACATCCAAAACTCTAACCCAATGACCTAGATTAGTCAACAACCCTAATTCCTTAACCGGAAATAGAAAACGATCAACAAAAATCATGCGCCGAAAAACTGCCCAATAGTGGAAATGAAAATCAAAGCGACACGAAAACTGAGGCAAAAATGCAACATGTTTCTCGAGGCAAAAAAATCCAGGCAATCGTCGCCTGACGCAATGTAAAAAACACTACAACTAGTCGTGCAAAGAATATAACACATACCCAAAAAGATCCACCCAAAATTACTTGATTGTCGAGAATTTGCACCAAACCTCATGCGGGATGTCAGCTTTGGAGGTTCTCCAGACGTGTCCTTCATAGAGGAACTCCTTGCTATCTGTGCTAGGAGCTCTAGACTTGTGTGACTCAAAGGTTGTCAAATTTGATGTCACAGACATTAAACCTCACTTACCTTACCACATGGCCTTTGAAATCCATGTGGAGTACACAAATGTTACCTTCAAACCTACTGTAATTGATGAAGGTGCTTCACCCCTGTCTCAATCCATGACCATGTTGACTGATTTTTATGGGTGTTTTTTTGGACCCCAAAGTATCCTTCTCGCTTTTTCGATCCAATTAGGCGAAAAGGCTGTTGAGGTCGAGGTCAAGGTGGTTGATGCACCTCCCGAATACAATATTTTTCTATGGCATAATTGGACTTATGCTCTGACAGCCATTGTGTCGTCGATTTTCCACGTTCTATGCTTTCCTCACAAAGGAAATATTATGACGATCAACGAATTTTCCTTTGCACATACTGGTCCTTCTGCATCGGTGTGGCCTACAGTCCATGTTATTGATAATTCTCAACAGGAAACTAAGAATGTTGGTGTTGGGATGCATTCCTCCTTGATGAGTACTTTTGATTTCGTGGCGCCAATTGCATATATTAATGCCATCTCTAGTGAGTCGTTATCATTGATGAGGTCCATTCATTTCCATACTTCGTATTTCAACATACCTTGGACACTACATTCCCCGATTATGTTGTACAAAGGTCATTCTCACATCGAGATCGCAATGCCATTGTCTGCAGTAGAAGTTGTGTATCAGGATATTCAAGAAGCTATTGTTGACCGGGATCCTTCCTCCACCCGGACGAACGAGGTGGATCCTGTCTTAGAGCCTGTATGGTCCATCCAATCATCTTGTTCACATGATTCCCTTGATGATACTTTACCCTTAGATGAAGCCATCCTAGAGGCCATGTCTTGTCCCGATAGGCCTTGGGACGATATGCATCATCGCTCCTATTTTTTCTTATAGCTTGTCAGGATTGAACAATATGAGTTTAGGTCCACCTTGAGTGAGATGGTCGGTCACGCCATGGTTCCGTTGATATGCATGGTTTTTATGTCTAAGGAAACATGGTGAACATTTCTCCTACCATCACGATCGACATCTCTCGAACCCCTAGTAGGATTTAAAATGTATATATCAGTGTGGATTGTTTGCCTAAGGAAATTCATATCTACAACAATCTCTTCAAGGAACTTGGAGTTGTATTTGCTTGCTCATACGAAGAGATGCCATGGATCGAGCCCAACATTCTCGAACATGAAGTTAAAACTTATCTGAATGCTAAACCTGTTTGACAACGTCTTAGAGTTGTAAATCCTAGGAAGGCCACCGCTATTAACGCAAAGATGGAGAAGCTACTCAATGTTGGTTTCATCTACCTGGTTCCCTTGACCGAATGGGTGTCTAACCTCGTTCCCGTAGATAAAAAACAAGGAACCGTCCGCGTATGTATGGATTTTAGGTACCTAAACAAATCTTGTCCTAAAGATAACTTCTCCACTCCTTTTATTGACCAGATTAATGACGAGTGTGCAGGAAGTGAAGTCCTTTCCTTTATGGACAGACATTTAGGTTAGAATCAAATTCATATCAAACCTAAGGATCAACATAATACAATGTTTATTTCTCCTTGGGGTACCTTCGCATACTGAAAAATTTATTTTGGTCTTAAAAGCGTCAGAGCAACCTTCCAACGTTCCATGACCTTTTCATTTCACGATCTTAAGCATATCCTTGAATCTTACCTATATGATCTCATTTCTCACTCTCGCAAGAGGGTAGATCACTCAACTCAACTTCAACTAGTATTTGAGAGATGTTATCCTTGCATTCGATTGAACCCTCACAAGTGCATCTTTTGCATTAGGTATGGTCGTCTTTTAGGATTCATAGTTTTTTAGCATGGGATCATAGTGAATCCTATGAAGGTTGAGGCAATACTTCGGTTGCTTCCCCCACACAACATTCGACAACTTCAAGGTTTACAAGGGAAGGCTAACTTCCTGCATCGTTTCATCGCTAAGTATGCCAAAATAACTAAAGGTTTCATACGTCTTTTGAAGAAATATAGTCCGTTCATATGGGATGAGAGAGCCCAGGAATCCTTCGATGCTCTTAAGAAAGCCTTGTTATCAGCGCCTCTACTGAAGCCCCCAGACTACAGTAGAGACTTTTTGCTTTTTATCGCTGCGTCTGAAGGGACGATTGGTATGGCCCTTTTTCAGGAGGATGGAGAGTTCCATGAGCACATTATATACTACCTTAGTCGAAATCTAGTTGGTCCTGAACTCAAATAATCTCACGTAGAGAAGCTATCCTTGGTTGTTGTACATGCAGTTCAAAGATTATCACATTTTATCTTTCTCTGCAAAACTACCATGGTTGAGGATATCAATCCATTTCAATACGTCCTTACAAGGTGTATCATAGGGGGGAAATATAATAAGTGGATTGTTATTTTACAAGAATTTGATCTCGATTTTTCTTCTGCAAAATCCAAGAAATCACTAGTTTTTGCCAAACTGACCTCAGACGTCCCTAGACTGGATGCGGATATTTTTCATGATGATTCATTCGCGGATGAACATATCTTCCTTATCTTGTTTTCAAACCCTTGGTACAGAGATATTTTAATCTACCTTTAAACCATGAAGCTCCCTCAGCATATGTCGAGAGACGACCGACGACATATACGTCATAAGGATAAAAACTACCTTATTAGTGGCGACACTTTGTATCGTCGAGGGGTGGAATATATTTTGTGTCATTACTTGACTCACGAAGAAGCTAAGGATGTTCTCAATGATTGTCACAATGGGGCATGTGCTGCTCCTTTATCCAGGCTTGTAATAGCCCAAAAGATATTGCAAGCTGGTTATTTTTGGCCATCAATATTTAAAGATTGCATCAAGGCGATCAATGAGTGTCACCCTTTCCAGGTGTTCGCTCAGAAAATACGCTCGCACCTAGCCCCTCTTCACCCAGTCATCTCCGTCGGTCCCTTCACCAAGTGAGGGGTGGATTTCATGGACTTCAACCCAACCTCGACTGGGAGGCACCATCATATTATCGTGGTTGTGGATTATTTTACTAAATGGGCTGAGACCATGCCTACCGATAAATCTGATGGTAAGACTACAACATTTTCTGTATTCAATCAAATTATAGCCCGGTTTGGAATCCCAAAAGAGATTGTTACTAATCATGGCAGTCACTTCCAGAATGAGACGATGAAAGAGTTAGCATCGAAATTGGGGTTTACACACGATCATCCTTCCCCTTAATATCCCCAGGAAAATGGACAAGTAGAGGTGGTGAATAGTTATCTAAAGACCATTTTGCAAAAAATTGTCGGTGAAAGTAAATCTAACTAGCATGTGATGCCTTACCCTGCACTTTGGGCATACCGAACTACAGTTAAGACTTCCACCGGTTCTCACCGTTTCAGTTAGTACACAATGTGGATTTGATTATTCCTATTGAATTTGAAATCTTTTCCCTTAAGTTGGAAATCAAATTCCTACCTAACATGACCGATCTCAAAGCACGCCTCGTACATCTAGAGCACCTAGATGAGTAGTGTCGAAACACCTCTACGACAATCGAAGCAAATAAACGACTTGTTAAGGTCGAATACGATAAGTATGTCTGTCCCTAACAGTACGCTGAGGATGATTTGGTTCTCATTTATGACGAAGCTAAGGAATCGTTGGGGTTAGGAAATTTTAACCCCATGTGGCACGGTCCTTATATCGTGTGACATGTCCTAGAGAAAGGAGCCTACGAATTAGAATATTGTGAGGGGAATGTGTTGGACGAGCCTAGAAATGGGCGCTACCTTAAAAGGTATTATGCTTGGGCTCTCTAGCCTGTGTGTGACCTTTGTATATTAGTGTATGTTAGTGTATATAATTCTTTTTATTTTCTCTTTTGCGCCATCGACTTTCTTATTGATTTTTCCCTTAGTTGGCAGATGTCAACGAAAACTTCAGTATAATTAGGATTCGCAGATGGTGCCAGTCGCCATACGCGGAACCTAGCTTCCATCGCTTGGGTTATTTATTGACATGAGGGACAACTGGTGTCTTCTGGTGGCGTTTGTCTAGAGCCATCAATGAATAATGTGGTTGAGTATAGCGTCATCTTAGAGCTATTATGCGACTCCATTTCACATGGTGTTCGATCTTTAGAAGTTCGCCTGGACTCCCAGTTAGTTGTATGTCAGTTGAACGACAGTTACCATGTGAGATATCTTACTTTACTTCGACAATTCCTGGGAGTACGACTTTTGGAACGATATTTTGATTTTCTTACTTATAATCATATCCCTAGAAGTTCTAATCAAGTATTTGACGCATATGCTAATTACATTTTAGATAGGCATTTGTCACATAACTAAGTAATGAAAACACATTTATACATTCATCCATTGTAACATATATAAATAGAGTCGAAGACCAAATGTTTTTTATATTTCATCCTTTACAGTCCAAAAAATATGGTGTCGTGGGAACCCCTCTAATCGTCTCAGAACTATGTCTGTGTAAGAGAATAACTGTTAATACATGATACCATACAAAAATATTTGTGTTTTTTGTTTTTCCTTTAAAAAATTGAAAAACACACACAAAAAAAATGAAACATATAAAAACCCTTCAAAGTAAGTCAAGGTAGTAAAACACAAGATTAGGGGTCAACAACCCTAATCTTGACCCCTAGGGTTTTCACCAAGAAGAGATCGTCTAGATGCTTGACACATGGCCTTGGGAGGCCTTTCCATATTTCTCCACCACCAACGATCTCCTCAAAGTGGCCAAACGTCCCCTAAAGGAGTGACATCATCCTTAATTAGGGTTTAATTTGTGCAAAAGATGAAATTTTAAGTGAATTGTCTGATATTATTGTGTTAAGGGGGAAAGATTAGGGTTGTTGACCCCTAATCTTGTGTTTTACTCCATATTTTGTGGACATGCCATGTTGGCTATTTTTTTTATAAATAGAGATCATAAGATCTCATTTCAAATCATAACTTTCCTCTCACAAGAGGACTCGGTCTGAAATTTGGGCCTCCTTGTCTATTTTATCTCTTTTGCACTTGTGTATGGCTGATTTTATGAGTGGTTGGTGGAAGGAGGCCTAGCACTAGCTTTGGATGATGCATTTCTAGCTTTTGTGGTGATTTGCCTTGGTATTTCTCTTGATCTTGGTATGGTTTTCTACTATTATGCTATCATTATTTAAAGTTCAAGTATTGTATGCTAGGAGCTAGGTGGGAAGTATAAAGGAATACACCCCCACCATAGCTTTCACCATTGTTATTTGCTTCATCTCATTGATCAAGGCTTTGCTAAGAGAAATATAAGGGCACAGACCCTCTTAGCTTAAATCCTAGCTTAGAGAAACATTCCTTGGGAAGTAAAAGGGATTCCACCCCCAAGGAGGTGGCTTCTCTAAGATCCTTGTGTCTCCAGTAACCCAATATTAAAGGCACTAGTAATTGATTTTTTGCATTGGAGATATAAAATTATTGCATTTGGAAATGTGAATTTTGGTCTTTTTACTTCTAAAGTGGATTGTCTTCCTTTGTGCCTTGGGCACCTCACAGCCACTAGGGCGTCCTCATCTAAAGGCTACTTATTGTTGCTGTTAAAAATTTGCATCTTCGGCTGTTAGGGCTGTAGAAACCCTAACATACTTGCTCAAATAACTCTTTATTCAACTATTGGTTTGAGCTCAAATTTTGCACACTTACTTGTCCTAGCGTACTTTCTAGCAAATTTTGAGGGGATTCTAGTGGCTGATTTTCTAGTTGTAATAAATTGAATGTTACAGCTATAGGGCTTATAATTTGTTGCAAACAAGTGTATACAACAACCTTATCTTTTATGCTAAGAGTACTAGTTCTTTCACCTTGAGTTTAGCTAGTCAATTGCTAGTTTTTATCTTGCTTTTTCTACTTGATTCTTAGAATTTATTGAGTAGCTTTAGTATATTTTTATTGCTGATTTATACTGTCATCTATTGCTGAAAATTAGGGACACCAAGATTAACTTGTTGATCCAGCTAACATATATTGTTGCAAGGTGTGTTTTCTTGTGTCTCGGGCAGGTATAATCATTTGAAAAAACACTACACTTGTGGGGAAGCCTTTGCTTGACTTACTTTGAGGAGATCATTATTCTTACTTACTTTGAAGGGTTTTTATATGGAGTAAAACACAAGATTAGGGGTCAACAACCCTAATCTTTCCCCCTTAACACAATAATATCAAACAATTCACTTAAAATTTCATCTTTTGCACAAATTAAACCCTAATTAAGGATGATGTCACCCCTTTAGGGGACGTTTGGCCACTTTGAGGAGATCGTTGGTGGTGGAGAAATATGGAAATGCCTCCCAAGGCCATGTGTCAAGCATCTAGATGATCTCTTCTTGGTGAAAACCCTCTTCTCCTCAAAACGTCCAAGTGCAAGTGAGTGGCACCTCACCACCAAGACCAAACCCCCAATACCATGACATCATGCTAAAAAATGGGACATTTTTCCCTTCCTGGGAAAATCATTTAGCAAGCAATGGGTGGGCTAGGTCATCCAAGTCATCATCAAGGCCGTCCAAGTCATCTCTCTCTTATATGGCATACAAGCCATTGGAATCCAACTTGTGGGCTTGTAGCCCCATGGAAGCCCAAGCTAGGCTTGTTCTCCCAAAACTGTCCACCAGCTAGGTCCTGCAAAAACAAATGGACACACCCTCCAAGGATCTCAAGTCATAACATCATGATAAGTGGATCCAATCAGTAAACAAGTCATCTAAGCATGTGCATCAAAGATTACCATATCAAACAATTAACAACTTAGAGAGACTATGCAACTTGTCAAGCTTAAGTATGGGAGGGTTGACGAGGTGTCTTATTGGGTAGATCTTTCCCTATTTCGAGGAGAGCCTCCAAGAGGTCCCTCTCTAAGCCATGTAAAGTGTATGTGGTGGATGGGGTCAAGACTCAATGGGCATAGGGATCATGAAATACTAGGGATCGTAGTGTCTCATTCATGGGTTCCTTTGTAGAGGGTGTGTGGTACCTTCGTCTACAATGCATTTTTTCCAAGCCCTTTATTTGCCTTTTATCTTTGTTTCTTTATATTTTATTTATCACAAGGAGAGGTTGAAGGTCACTACCCTGTCATGGTGACTAGATGGTGGCAATGTAACCCACAAATGCCTAATGGAAATGAGAAGGTTGGCTCGTGATGAGACCCCCTTTCTCTCAACCATGCAACTGAGAGTCATTGCCCTGGTTTGGTGACCAGATAATGACAATGTCATACCACTATATATCAATATACATGATAGGTCAACTCATGATGAGACCTCCTATCCTTCAATCTACCTTTCAAGCATTTCTTTGTTATATTATGGGTCCCCTTTTATTCAAAGATAAGTGTTTTATTTCTTTCTTGGGTGATACCTAGGAAAGCATCTGGAAGGTTAATACATGACTTTTATCTTTTACCCAATACAAAGCCCTTTGGGCCTTTGGCCCCTTCTTCCCATATAATTAGGGGCAACCCCTTCTTGGGTGAATACATCCTAAAATCCCAAGAGATAAGGAAACAGAGGGGAATAATGATGGAAAATGGTAAGTATGGGTGGGAACGATACAATGGCTAATTAAGGGATTTCCCAGTAGCAAACTCATTCCCAAAGAAGACCACTTACTAGGGCACAATGCCAACCACCAAGGTGAAGCGGGGTAAAAGGCATAATGTCCAAGCACATATCATGAAATCTAGAGAAATCTAAGATACAACATAATCAAATGGCTTACGTATTGAAATGATGTTCAACATAATACTTTCTTGTACCTCATGGAGCAAGGCCCACTGCCTTCCGAAAGCCAACGGGTGTGGTGGATGCCATCTTTAAACCTGTGACCATCTGTCGTGGTGAGTGATTTTTCCATCTGTGCAAAGCGTATTGTTGGTCATGTAGTCTCTCGGCACTCCATATCTGCAACCCGAGGGCCTCGAGAAAACATCTCCTTAGTTATCCACAAAATGGGTATAGCATATCCTTTGCATCTGGACACCCTTTACCCGTAGAGGAAACATTCCCCCGAGTGTCCATGCCCTGTATGTGTTCCCTTGCATTAAGCATAGGTATGTTCCAGTCCTTGGAACTAGTTGCTTATTCGCGACACTCGTTTCCTCTCCTAGATCATAACATTTCTTTGACTATGAAAAAACCAAAAAAATATGGGTGGGAAAATGATATTATCTCCTATCGACAAAAGTCGTGTCGGTTTTGAATAGAGCACAAAATCTTGAGTCCATTTCATCCAAGGTTTGGGTTTAGCATGACCTTAGAAAGTTAAGCACATAACTTAGAGTCTATGACTCTGACTGGTTATTCTTCTAGACCCTATGGAGATTTTGTTGATGCCTCCTACGTCGTAAAATTTTGTTAATGATCAGTGTTAAGTCTATGTTTCTTGAGTTATTCATCTCTCTCTTGCTCTTGTTCAAAGGAAGTACCAGGTTGTGTCAGCTACTCCTCATAACTCTTGACTTTGCATGTCGACCATACCCTTAGTGTATCTCAAAATCACATGAAGTTGTTGTCCTACCTTGTACGCTGGGTCTAATTTCATCATTGGTAGGTGTCCTTGAACCCTACAGATGAAATCTCCTCATTTGTCGTTGACTGGGGGGTTTCCCTTGTGTTCGATGACAAGAAATCTATTCACACATTAGGATTGGTGTAGTGTCTTGGATTCCATTGGCCCTATTGATGGTTTCCTCGCCGTTGTCGGTAGTCTTTCTCATTAGCTATTATTCAAAGGGTCTCTTTCGTGTACTACTCGCATCTAGTGATTGCAAGAGATGCACATGATCGTTGGTTCGTAAATATCCTATTCATCTGAGCTCCTCCTAATTATCAAGCTATAGATTTGTACCTTGCGTTGGATGATGAGAGATGCCTTAATGCCCTCCTTTTAGTGGGACTCCTTCCATCGACTACAACTCATCTATTCTAGAATCCAGATCTAGAGTCCTATGAGTACCCAGAGGCTTACAGTGATCAGTGACAAGTTCTCCCACCACCGATAGTTGGGAATATATCATTGTCTCTTGATCGATGGATTCTACAAGTGCTCAACCTCAACACCCTTATTCACACTTGATGAATGTAATCGATTCCTTGACACCTAATTTCATTATCGGTGGGTTGTCTTACGTTTATTAATGGTATACCTTAATGACCGATAATCAAACAACGTCTCATTGTGTTCGAATTCAACTCCTCTATTCACATAATGTAGAATTGCACCTTCGATGGATAGTGTAGAAGACCTCCAATTTACAGTAGCAGCACCCCATATCCGTTGTTGTATTTCATCGAACCAGTACCTATATGACTTCAGTGGTCATGGAAGATCAGATTGTACTCCATTGTATACATATATCTTCGGTTGATTTTGAGACTTGGCTCCACTATGTCTTATTCGTGACTATGATAGCCTATGGCATATGCCCACTTTGTATTGCCTATTCATGGCCATGAACAACTATTTGTTATGTATCCACATGGATCTGCAGTGCAATTCAGATTGGCAGCTATGTGCACAAAGTCAATATGAGTTGTAATATTCTCATGAGTAACTAGTACTTCCAAATGAGTCTTCATTACTCCACTTCTGAGAATTATAATGTATTTCAGCCATCACAGATACTCCTCTAACCTCACACATTAGGAGGCATCTGTTATAGCATATTTTTCCACACTCCATGCATTGTACTTTGATGGACTTCCATTTCCCTCTGCAGACTTCATTTCCCCTTCACTCTAGAGCATTTATACAACTCGTGTTTACGCGGGCTACTGCATTACAACCCGCATACATCGGGTTTGGTGCTCGAAAATTAAAAAATGCGTCAAGTTTCCATGCCATGTCACGAGATCCATGATCCTTGACCTTCCATATACTGGAAACGATATGAATCATCCCTTCAATTCCATTTGGAGGCTATAAAGTGAGCCATATCCAAGCCTTGAGGATAAATTCACATTGAGAGCAAAGACACTCTAGAGAAATTTCACCTCAATTGAGTCTACATCCCTTTGTCCTTGAAAGTTTGAACTTCTTGTGTTCAACCCCCAAGCTCTTCTTATCTTGTGATGGAGAACCTCGTTGACTCCTACTTGTGAGCTTGCCTTTGTGTGGAATTGAAGTGGTGAATGCCTAGCTAGAGGGACTTAGTTTATCGATTCTGATATGTATCGTTACAAAAGTTTGTCACCTATATACTTATGTTGATTACATTAATAGAAATACTCTTTTCTTGTCCAATTGATATCTTGCAAATATTTGTATTGTTTTCCATGGGCGTATTTGTTATGTATATTAATGGATTATGTCGATTTATATGCTAACATTATATATCATTACCACATTCTTGTGTATCTTGATTATTGAGGACAAGTTACAGGTATAAACCTTTGGGTCGTGTGCTCAATAGTGGTCTTCTTCGGATGTCCAGACAAGGTATGCTTCTATCCTTCTCTTGTTAACATATCATTTATATAGCATACTTGAGATTAGATTTGATTTCTAGGTGTTGTTTTGTCTCTTGTAGTTTTCCCCTAGCCATAGAGAGATTTCCCTTGTAACACCGACAAATTAATCACAACACTTTGCATGAAAAAATGACTAACATACCTCATTGTGACAATGGCTTACCATCTCTCATACTCTGGGTTGCTTGAATGTGATGAGCCTTGGTTGATGCCACCGGGAGGCAAATCAGGGGGGTTGTTGGGCTGCGATCTATGCTCATGTTGATCATCATCATGGTGTAGATCATGTTCTCCATTGTGGGCCTCGAGACATGATCTCCTCCAGTTACCCCTAGGAATGGAGGATAACAAAATCCACAACCCTAACCAACATGGCCACTTGAGACAATATATTAATGAAAAAGAAAAATTTATACGTAAGAGTTTCTCACAATTGATCTTCAATAAATGACCCTCCACACCCTTTAAATAGAGATCACAGACCAATCATGTTTTGACCCATGAATCAATAGTTTGTTAGTATTGAAGAGAATATGTTTCCTTGGATCACTTTATGTCTAGAACATATAGTAATCATCAGACTAAATAACTACAAATGAATTACTAATGCATACAAAAGAATTTTTTTTTTTTACCTAAATATACATTATACAAAGTTGACCTTAACTAACGCATAAATATTTAAATATTATAATATCCACCCTTAAGAACAACTAGAGATAACATTGAAGGATTTATAAAGGTGACACAATAAGAGTAGAAAGGAGGAATTAGAGTTTATTCCCCCTTAATCAAAACTTCCTAAACTCCCAACATAGATCGATGTTTGGATTCTGTAAGAGACTTTGCAAAAATGTATGCAACATCATCATCTATAGGGAAAAATAGAACTTCAAGAACATCATCATGAATGAGATTTTTGGGGAAGGGTATTTATATCCCAATGTGTTTGATGCATTCATGTTGAGCTTGATCTTTGGTGACATTTATGGCACTTTGATTGTCAGCCTAAAGGGTGGTTGGATGCTACAATTGGAATCCAACTCTAAAAATATCTATCAAAACCACAAGGTTTCTTGACTTGTATTAACCATTTCTCGATACTCTGCTTTTGTTGAAGAAAGAGAAAAAGATTGTTGTTTCTCACAAGCCAAAGTGAGAGGTCCAAAACCTAGACTAGTGTAGTGTACCTATTCGCTACCCAGGTTCACCCTAACCTCTCGGTTCACCATTCATTATGCATTTAACCAGGATTAAACACACTAAATTCGCAGAGTAAAATATATAAGTTACTGTTACCATTAACAAACCATAACATGCAACAGTATTTCATTTACACAGCGGAAAACATGATACAAAACAGTACAGTCATGCTCAAATGTGTTAAAACATAATTTAGATATACTTATCTTTTATCTGCTGTAGAAATCACCAACCAAGTGCAGGCCTTCCACGAACCTCCCAGCCTTAGACCACACTGTTCATCAGCTC
>ML782696.1:235117-246546 GCA_009831015.1 Picea engelmannii | reverse complement strand
ACTGAAACATTAAGTTAAAAAAAGAAAATTAAAGGACGTAATCAAAATTTATACTTCCAAATTTGACAAAAATGGTCATATATTGGGCAAACAAAAACTTTTTCAAGTGAAACGAAAATAATTTCCAACTGAAAGCAATGCTTTGAATGCAATGGAAGAATAAACTCAACCCAGAAATGCACAAAAATAGTAGAACCGTGACACCCTGTTTCCCTCATTTTTTAAATATAACTATAAATGGCCAAAAGACTATGGCAAACTTTATATGTGTGAATATTGATTCGATGGACCTTTGTTTGAAAGGTAAATAGATGTGAACCTAATTATTTACTAAGAAAATGTACAAGTGTTGCATGACTAATGGAAGGGGGGTGTACATAGAAAGACCATGAATGTTATACAATGAGAGGGTGAAGGGGACCAGGAATGGTTGCATTAACCTTCACCAAACCAGTGCTTACTGGATTTAATTGCTCAAGACCAGAACAGTCCTCTAACCCAGAAATGAATTACAGTCAGACTGGTGGGTGGGAAGACCTCCTCAAGAGTTAATGAGGGATTGGGTGTGTAAGCACTCATCCATAAGGCTTCCAGACTTTACCGCTGACTGAGCATTTGGGCCACACACGACCTTGTTGAAAGAGGCGAGAAGGGAAGGTGTGGTGAGATGAGGGGAAGAACACTTCTGTGAAGAGTGCAGAGACGGGAAGTGAATCTCGGGGATTCAAAGAAGAATGGAAAAAATAAGCATTTTGGACACCGAAAATGGCAGAGAAGGTTATGATACAAGTTGATAAACGAGGCTAGTCCTCCTTGCTTAGTATCGTGTAAACCATTGCCATGATCCTGCGGGAAGAGGAGAGTAACATCTGTCCCTATTGTGATTGATCGAGAAGAAAATATTGTGTTGCAGAGCATCATGGTCTAGCTCGGGGGTGGCTACCGGTAAATCCGTTTGGAGTGACTGAGCCTATGGTTGGGTGGAAATGGGCACCCCGTCCAGTAGTCGCATCACGTTGTTTGATTCTGATAAGTCTTTCTCGGCCTTAATTGTTGAGTTAGAATGATGAATGATTTCTTGGTTTTTAGACATCTATATATATATGCATGTATGAACATCTCTGTGTGAAATCGCTATGTTATGCGTATGCTTCCATCTCCTTGGGAACTCATACTTCCCACTGATACATTATATGCCCATCTTCACTCTGGAGGGCTTCCCGGGCATAAGTCGTAAAATGGTCGAGATAGGAAATGTCATGTAGACCTTAAACCACTCATCTAAAGGGAATACTCTCCCCTGACCCCCGTGTTGTGTGAATTTCCAGACCCAAGTCCCTAACCCGTTCGGGCTGAGAACTCAGGAAAATAGTGATAGGAAAATTCTGAAGGATGGACGGACAAGATCCGTCCGAAAGGAGCCAAGGGTTGTCATGGCCGTTTGCTATGGGAAAGAGCGCGGGAGTTAACCCCTCTAGCCCCTCGGATCCACGAGTTCTGAGTTCGCGTATCGGGAAGATGATGGGTTTGTGCGACCAAAAACCTCCGAAACCCGAAGTCGCGAAGTAACGTGGACCATTGATCTATGGATCCTTCGAGACCCACCTCGACTGTTGTATCTGCGAGTTCGGAGTTCATGCACAGGGAGAGAACAAATCTCGTTCGTCGGATCTATGTGCAGAGGAACATAGTCGTCAGATTCAGAGGAGCGCGAGCCATTGATTTGGTGCTCCGAAATATCGGTAATTCGATAATCGGGAGAACGAAGGTGAATCATATCGGGAGTTCTGATACGCGAAATCGTGACGCGATCTGGACTGTCAGATCATGGAAGAATCAAGACCGTTGATTTGTGACGAGGAGATATCAACATTTCAGATATCGGGAGAAGGGAGGTGAGTGACCCTCCAACTTTGCGAAACGCGAAGTCCCGATAAGCGCTTGAGGTTGAGCCCCGGGTCACAGTCAGTGATCATATAAAGGAGGAGCTAGCAAGAGTTAGGCCCTTGTCAAGAGATTGGAGATCGGGAGAGTCGAGGTGACTCACACGGAAGGACCCAATATGTGATTTCACGACGCGCCTTTTAGTTAGGCTTGTGGTCACGGGTAGTGGTCTTGTGGAGGGGGCTTGGACCTGGTGCTAGTTCACACGGGTGAAGTCTCGCAAAGACCCGTGGATCGATTTCTTAGAGATTTCAGTAGGGAACTGAAGCGCTGCTTCAGCTCGGGAATTTTGAAGGTCCATTGACCAGAATTAGAGACCATGGATGGAGGATTCAACTAGTTGAGGAAAAATATTTTTTTTTTTTTTTTTATGCACCGTCGTGGGTGTGTTACAAATTGGTATCAGAGCATGGTTACAACACTTGGCCTCTTTGGGCTCATGGACAAGTTGTGTAAAGACCACATTAAGGGGTTTAAAGGGCAATATCCTACCTTACTCCTTTCCTAAAAAGTCTGGTTAAGCCCTTAGTATAGAAAAGCATGACAACTTACTATTGTGTGTGTATGTATTTAAGAAATGTGAATTATGTGTTGGTTATGAACTAATATAATGTCGGCGAACAACAAGTGTTTTGTCTGCACTCAAGCGATCGATCAACCGCGGGAAACTGCAATCATATAGAATGGTGATGCACCACGAAGTGGGGGATGGCTCCCATAATAGAGATGAAGAGCCTGACGAGAGGAGGGCGGTAGAGACCACTCCGGACCTAGATGATACTGTGAGGAGTCTCATGGCCGAATTACAGAGTTGCAAGGCCAACAACGAGAGATTGATAAAAGAGCAAGAGAAGCAAACCAAAATTAATGTAGTTTTGCTGCAGAATTTATCCGACATACAAAGGAAATTGTAGCATGGATCTAACACCAGTCATGTGGACCAACGACAGACAAAGAGGAGTCGAAGTCCACCTGAGATACGGAAATATGGCCCTTTAAGTGGTTGCACTGGGAGGAGTACCTCGAGAAAGGAAACCGACGACTCAAAGGGATCTTCTAGTAGTAGAATCAGTTCACATTCTCAAAGAAAACGGAAGAAATGAAAGCATTCCAAAAGTCATAATCTCAAAGAATTCAGGAAGGCCAAACCACCCTCTTTCGACGGTGAGATTAAGAAAGGAGAGGAGGCAGAGGCTTGGCTTCCTAGACTAAAAAAATATTTTAGAGTCCATGACTTCTCTGAAAACTTGAAGGCCTGAGTAGCCACTTTCAACCTGAATGGAAAGGCTTCCATTTGGTGGGAAGACCTTGAGAATGTAAAAGGGATTCATGAAGAGGACTTATCTTGGGAATGGTTTGAGAAATACTTCAGGAATAAGTATCTGTCACAAAAATATTTCGACGAGAAGACTAAAGAGTTCTATGAACTCAAGCTGGGGCAACTCACCTTAGAGGAATATGTCAGCAGATTCCTTGAGTTGTTAAGGTATGTACCCTCCATAAAAGCGGAAAAGGCAAAGGTGTAGTGATTTATCAGTGGGCTACCTAAGGACTATCATAACAAAATTGAGTTTGACGAGCCAAAGACCCTAGAAGACACTATCTGAAAGGAAAGATATTGTTATGAACAACTTGGGCTTCAGACAGAACCTCTCAAAGGCTGGAAGCAGAACAATAGTTTGGGGTTCCAGAAAAAAGGGGCTTAGACCCCCAAGATTTAAACAAACTATAAGAAGAATTCAAGGATGAGATTTCCTACCCGAAGTGTAAGCCAACACAATTTCCCCTCCCAGAGAAGAAATAAACCTTTTGGATCAACCCCAAGAAAGACTGATAACCTAAAGAAAGAACCCTTGAAATGTTGGGGTTGTGGAGAAGAACATTTACTAAGGGACTGTCCACACAGACAATAGAACAGTAGGAGAATTTACAATGCCCAAGAATCTACCACCGTCAATGACGTGGCCAAGAGTATGCCACAAATTTATGCAATCATGGATAATAAACAAGCCGACCACAAAGCTTCAGTGGTGGATATGGAAGTTATGATCGCCAACCATCTAGTATCTATTTTAATTGACCCTGGTTCAAATTTGAGTTATGTGGCCCCTCAAGTTGTTGATAAGTGTAAGTTACAACCACATAAACATGCTAAGCCATGGTTGGTATAGTTAGCCACTAGCACCAAAAGAAAGATAGCGAAGGTCGTACCAGCTTGCCAATTCACTATGGATGGATTGCCCACCCAAGCTAACCTTAACATACTTCCCCTAGGATCGTATGACCTGTTGATTGGTATGGACTGGCTAGTTGCATATAAAACTAAGTTGGATTGTTACCACAAAACCTTAGAATGTGTAAATGAAGAAGGGAGAAAGATAACCCTCCAAGGGATTCAGAAGCCTGTCTCAGTGAGACGAATATCAGCCCTTCAAATTAAAAAGTATTTCAGAAAGGGATGTCCTCTATATGCAATACAAGTGTTGGAATCTGTTGAGGATGACAGACCAAACCTAGAAGACCACCCCATACTAAGAGAGTATAGAGATGTGTTTCCAGAGAGGTATCGGATCTACCTCCGAGAAAGGACATTGACATCTCAATAGAACTTGCACCTGGAGCGGTACCAGTATCTAGGACCCCCTATAGGATGAGTACACCCAAGCTAGTTGAACTCAAACTACAGCTAAAGGAAATGATGCACAAAGGCTACATCCGACCTAGGGTGTCTCCATGGGGAGCACCAGTCCTGTTTGTGAAGAAGAAAGATGGAACATTCCGACTGTGCATAGAATATAGACAACTCAATAAGGTAACCATAAAGAACAAATACCCCTTACCCAAAATCGATGACTTGTTCGATCAATTGGGGGGTGCTACCATTTTCTCAAAGATTGACTTGAGATCTGGATACTATCAAGTCTGAATCAAGGATGAAGACATCCACAAAACCGCCTTCAGGATAAAATATGGTCACTACAAATTTGTGGTAGTACCATTTGGATTAACCAATGCCCCTACCACCTTTATGTGCTTGATGAACAATCTTCTCAGCAAATTTCCAGGAAAGTTTGTATCCGTTTTTATTGACGATATCTTAATATACTCCAAGAATAGAGAGGAACATGAGGAACATCTTAGACTTGTACTTCAAGTGCTAAGAGAGCATCAACTCTACGCCAAATTTAGCAAGTGTGACTTTTTCCATAAGCAAATACATTACTTGGACCATGTCATATCTGAAGAAGTGGTTGTAGTAGACCCTCACAAGATCATATCAATCATGGAATGGCCTACCCCAAAGGATGTTTCGGATATCAGATCCTTTATGGGTTTAGCAAGATACTATAGGAGGTTTATAAAAGGGTTTTCCAAGATTGGTTGTCCAATCACTGCCCTACAGAGGAAGGGGGTTAAATTCATTTGGAAACGGGAATGTGAAGAAAGGTTTAAGTCACTAAAACACCTTATGATCCATGTGCCCGTGCTGAAGATCGTCGATCCCGATAAGGACTTCCTCGTGTGCACAAATGCCTGCAAGGAAAGACTCGGAGGAGTCCTTATGAAAGAAGGAAGCGTAGTTTGTTATGAATCTCGAAAATTTAATGAAGAGGAAGTCAACTATGTGACCCATGATCTAGAGTTGGTTGCCATAGTGCACACTTTGAAAATGTGGAGGCATTACCTCCTGGGTAGGAAACTTGTACTTATGAAACACCACTATGGATTGTGGCACCTGTTTGACCAACCAAAACTCAATGCTAGACAAGCTAGGTGGACGACCCTCCTTAGAGAGTTTGATTTCGAAATCAAACATATCAGAGGAAAGGAAAATAAGGTGGTCGATGCCCTTAGCAGAATTATGAAAACAATTCACCTGGCAGCGGTGGGCACATGTGAGATGAATGTCAGGGAAAGAGTCAGGAATTCACAAGAAACAGACGCATTCTCCTAGACCGTGACCTCATACCTGGAGCAAGAACCCGCAGAGCTAAAGTATGAAGGCTACCATATGCTAGATGGAGGTCTACTGACTTACCAAAACAGGTTATATATTCCAAGTTGTGGCAACTTGAAGAGGTTCATAATGGTCAAATTGCACAAGATACCATACACTGGCCATCTGGGCTATCAGAATATGGTCACGACCACCAGGAAACAATTCTATTGGCCTGGATTGAAGAAAGACATAGCTGAGTATTCAGCTAAATGTCCAGAGTGTCAGCAAGTTAAAGTAGAACACCGGCACCCAACAGGATTATTACAACCTCTACCAATTCCAGAATGGAAATGGGAGACCATTTCCACGGATTTCATCACCGGATTACCAGCATTGACCAAGAAGAATGACACCATCATGGTAGTAGTGGATAAATTGAGCAAGTTCGCTCATTTTATTCCTGTCAAATCGACTTGCAAGGCAATAGATATCGCCAACATATTCATGAAGGAGATATTCAGACTACATGGCATGCTTAAGGAGATCGTGTCTGACAGAGACACAAAATTTACTTCAAACTTTTGGAAATCCTTGATGGATGGCCTGGAGACCAAATTGTTGTTTAGCACAGCCTATCATCGTCAAACCAATGGGCAGACAGAAAGAGTAAACCAAATACTAGAATACATGCTAAGGATGCATGTAATGCATCAACCTAAAAAGTGGAAATATTACCTGCCACTGGTGGAATTTGCCTACAACAATGGCTACCAAGAATCACTAAAGATGAGCCCTTTCGAAGTCCTCTATGGTAGGTCGTGCAACACTCCAGTCAGTTGGAGCAATCCCGTGAACAAAATTAGAATTGGACATGACATGTTGAAAGAAATGGAACAACAAGTGATTCAGATAAAGGAAAATCTAAAAATCGCTCAGAATAGACAGAAAAGTTATGCCGATAGAAAGAGAACCCCTAGAGAATTCAAGACGGGAGACTACGTCTATCTCAGAGTTAGGCCCAAGAAGATTTCCCTGAGGATGGGAGCTTGTGCCAAGTTGCCACCTCGGTATTGTGGACCTTTTAAAGTTCTAGATAGAGTGGGACCTGTAGCCTATAGGATAGCACTTCCTCCCACAGTAAAAGCACATAATGTTTTCTATGTTTCATTGTTGAAAAAATATGTACATGATTCTAATCATATAATTGATTGGTCTGTGATCCAGGGGGAACCGAAGGGAGAATTCCTGCCAGAACCTCAATGCATACTAGACAAGAAGGAAAAACCACTCGAGAGTCGAACCATTGCATAGGTCAAGGTGCAGTGGAAACACTTTGGCCCGAATGAGGCCACATGGGAAATGGAGGATGCCATGAGATTGGCATACCCATTTTTGTTCACTTATGTACATACAGGACATGTTAATAGATAAAACATCGAGGACGATGTTCCTTTAAGGGAGAGGGAATTGTGACACCCTGTTTCCCCCAATTTGTAAATATAACTTTAAATGGCCAAAAGACTATGGAAAACTTTATATGTGTGAATATTGATTCGATGAACATTTGTTTGAAAGGTAAACGAATGTGAACCTAATTATTTACTAAGAAAATGGACAAGTGTTGCATGACTAATGGAAGGAGGGTGTACTTAGAAAGACCATGAATGTTATACGATGAGAAGTTGAAGGGGACCAGGAATGGTTGCGTTAACCTTCACCAAACCAGTGCTTACTGGATTTAATTTCTCAAGACCAGAACCTTCCTCTGACCCAGACATGAATTACAGTCAGGCTGGTGGGTGGGAAGACCTCCTCAAGAGTTAATGAGGGATGGGGTGTGTAAGCACTCATCCGTACGACTTCCAGATTTGACCACTGACTGGGAATTCGGGCCACACGTGACCCTTCTGAAAGAGGCGAGAAGGGAAGGTGTGGTGGGCAGAGGGGAAGAACACAACTGCGAAGAGTGCAGAGACAGGAAGTGAATCTCAGGGATTCGAGGAAGAATGGAAAAACAAAGCGTTCTGGACACAGGAAATGGCAAAGAAGGTTATGATACAAGCTGATAAATGAGGCTAGTCCTCCTTGCTTGGTATCGTGTAAACCATTGCTAGGATCATGCGGGAAGAGGAGAGTAACCTCTGTCCCTATTGTGACTAAGCGAGAAGAAAAGGCTGTGTTGCAAAGCATCGTGGTCTAGCTTGAGGGTGGCTAGTGGTAAATCCGTTTGGAGTGACTGAGCCTACGACTGGGTGGAAACAAGCACCCCTTCCAGAAGTCGCTTCACGTTGACTAATTCTGATAAGTCTTTCTCGACCTTAATTGTTGAGTTAGAATGATTTCTTGGTTTTTACACATCTATATATATATGCATGTATGAACATCTCTGTGTGAAATCGCTATGTTATGCGTATGCTTCCATCTCCTTGGGAACTCATACTTCCCACTGATACATTGTATGCCCAACTTCACTCCGTAGGGCTTCCCGGGCATAAGTCGTAAAATAGTCGAGATAGGAAATGTCATGTAGACCTTAAACCACCCGTCTAAAGAGAATAATCTCCCCTAACCCCCGTGCCGTGTGAATTTCCAGACCCAAGTCCCTAACCCTGAAAACTCAGGAAAATAGTGATAGGAAAATACCAAAAGGGAAAGGTTTTCCTTGTCCAAAGGAAGAACAGACAAGATCCATCCGTAAGGAGCCAAGGGTTGTCATGGTCGTTGGCTTTGGGAAAGAACGCAGGAGTTAACCCCTCTAGCCCCTCGGATCCATGAGTTCTGAGTTCGCGTATCGGTAAGATTATGGGTTGGTGCAACCAAAAACCTCTGAAAGCCGAAGTCGCGAAGTAACATGGATCGTTGATCTATGGATCCTTCGGGACCCACCTCGACCATTGTATCTGCAAGTTCGGAGTTCGCGCACAAGAAGAGAACAAATCTCGTTCGTCGGATCTATGCACGGAGGACCATATCCATCAGATCCAGAGGAGCGTGAGCCGTTGATTTGGTGCTCTAAAATATTGGTAATTCGGGAGTTTTGATACGGAGGTGAATCATATCAGGAGTTTTGATACGCGAAATCTCGACGCGATCTGGTTCGTCATATCGTGGAAGAATTGGGACCGTTGATCTGTGGCAAGGACATATCGACATTTCAGATATCGAGGGAAGGGAGGTGAGTGACCCTCAAACTCCACAAAACGTGAAGTCCCAATAAGAGCTTGAGGTGGAGTCTCGGTTCACAACCGGTAGTCACATGAAGGAGGAGCTAGCAAGAGTTAGGCCCCTGTCAGAAGATCGGAGATCGGGAGAGTCGAGGTGACTCACACGCAAGGACCCAATGCACGATTTCATGACGCGCCTTTTAGTTAGGCTTTTGGTCACGTGGAGGGGGCTTGCGCCTGGTGCTAGTTCGCATGGGTGAAGTCTCGTAAAGACCCGTGGATCGATTTCTTAGAGATTTCAATAGGGAACCGAAGAGTTGCTTCATCTCGAGAATGTTGAAGGTCCATTGACCACAATTAGTGACCATGGATGGAGGATTTGACTAATTGAGGAAAAAGAATTTTTTTGATTTATTTATGCCCCGTCATGGGTGTGTTACAAAACCCATAAACTGTTTGATGAATGCAGAAACATAGGTTCAAGATCTCAATCAACAAAGAGAGTGGATCTTCAAATGGGATGTAAAACCGTGTCTGACAAAACAAGGTATTCTAAACAAGACAAACACTTTAAACAAATGATGACAACATCATTTTTACATGGCTAAAGCTCCTCAAAGGGGAGAAAAATCCACAACCCTAGCCAACATGGCCACTTGAGGGAATATATCAATTCAAAAGAAAAAATTGTATATAAGAGTTTCTCACAATCATTATTTAGCAAATGACCCTCCATACTCTTTATATAGAGATCATGGACCAATCTAGTATGAAGTCATGAATCAATATAGTCGTTAGCATCAAGAAGAATATGAGTCATCAGATCATTATATGTCTAGAACATATCATGACCATCAAATTATATAACTACAAATGCATACCAAAGAAACACACTAGAGAAACACACTTTTACCTAAAGAAAAATTAAACCAAGTTGATCTTAACTAACTCCTAAGTGTCTAAATATCCTAACAATCTATGTTTTAACGTGGTCTTTGCCCCCACAATGCAAATGGAGTTAGCTACCAACCAATGGGTCACATTAAAATTGATTTATTGGTCAAAATAGTTATGAGCCTTTGCCACCAACCAACCATATGTTCAAATCTCATGGATTCCATATCTGACATCTCAACACATAACTTAATGCCACCATGAAGACGAACTTAATTTCCAACTAACAAGTCACTTTTAAAGTGATTTGTTGCTCGAATTGATTATACCAACCAACAAACCTATGTTCAAATATTGTATCCATCATCAACATATGTCTTAACACAATGCTTGACCCCACAATCCAAATACACTTAATTGCCAACCAACAAGTCACTATTAAAGTGATTCATTTATTCAACTAGTTATGGACCAACACTATCAACTAACCAAACCATATTCAAATCTAATGGTATTCATACTATGCCTATGTCTTGACACAATGCTTGACGTATACATATAATGTAAATTAATATAACTTCCAATCAACAAATCACTTTTAATATAATTCTTAAATAAAATTAGTTATAATCCTTTAATACCAACCAACCTACCTATATTCAAATCTCATATATCCTATAACCTAACGTTATTTTTATATTATAAACATATAATTCAACATTAATAAATAACACATATAATGAAATACTCATACATTATTTTAAAGTGACAAAATTACTAAACTTAACAAAAATAAATTGATACTAACTTGTTGTGTTAAAGCAAGAGAGTCGAGGCGTTTCGATCCCTCCACGGATCATCATAAAAATAAATATGCACTAAAAAAGTTGTTACATAGGACGAAATACCTTGTTATCTTGCTCATTGGTTGTATTATGTGTACTATGGTGCCTCTCCAACATTTTCTGCATGCTTCACATATACATATATATAAATGTAAAATATCACTAACTTTTTATTTCCAAGCATTATATTCTTATAAAAATACAATGAAAAGTGACTACTTTGACATTAACATGGCATCCAATTATAATTAAACAGTGATTTTCCAAACTTCATATATATCTAGAATACAATAAAACGATAAAATGACCTCAAACCTTAATAATATGCATCTCAAAATATTAATTATTTTTATTTTTTATTTATTTAGAAGTTTAAATAATGAAGTGATCTGAAACTTAATTTAAACTTATATCATATTTATAACAAAAAGATCTGCCGTTGGAGTGGGAAACAAGGAGGTAGAATCATGAGGTTGACATGTGTTTGGAGGATGATGTGAGGAGGTATAATCATGGGGTTGACATGTGTTTGGAGGATGATGTGATGTATGGTACGTAGGAAGATAATAAAGATACGAGGTAGAAGGTGGTTAACCATAAAAGCCATTATGGTCCATCGAGTCTAAATTAGACATTCTCTTT
>ML782696.1:209521-231485 GCA_009831015.1 Picea engelmannii | reverse complement strand
GAATAATTCAGTTAGATTATGGTCATTTTAATGATGTATTATGTGTTCCAAGTTTCCCCTACAACATTCTACTAGTATATCAAATTACTCTTTAAAGTGAAGGTAAAATAATAGAGTTTTCATTTCACCAAGTTGTAATCAAGGATTTAAAATATCTTAAGCACGTCCTAGCAACTAAAACTATTGATGGTATTACCAGGTTGAAAAAATTTGACAAGCTTGGGTCATCATATTTTTCATTAGATTTTATTACTCATAGTGATGACTTGAGGAAACTTTTGAATGAGCACTTTGGTCATCTAAACTATTGCTCATTTCAACAACTTTGTAATAAAATATGGTGATTATTCTGTTGGAAATTTTTTTGTCATTGATGTCAAATAATGTCATTGACATTGATATCAGAGACAGGGGCATACCGACCATGTCAATGATGAAGGTAAGAATACTAAGATACATGTCCAAGGATCAAACATGAACCATACACAACTCCGAGGAAGACATAGGTAGCTTTGTGCTACAAATCAAGCCAGATGGAGCAAGTCGAGAAGGTACTTGTGCACCTATAAATCTCTATGTGTTTATTAAATTTAGATGAGACCTCTACTAGGGTGCTCGACGACCAAGTTGCAGAGGATCAAAGAAAGCTCTAGCTCACACTCATTAAATTCTGGCAAAGGTTCTGTGAGCAGAGAAAGCGTGAGTCGTTGATCGTTGATCATTCAACAAGATCAACGATCCAAATGTGAAGATAACGAAGCAAAGGCAAAAGACAATATTCCACATGCATAAGGGAAATTGACTTCGACGGATTTATAATGAACAAGTGAAAGCTCTTATCTTGAATGTAAACAAAAGAGTCGTGGAACCATGCAAAAGGAGCTAACGTTTAGTGCCAAAATTTCCATTTGTGTGTTAATAATGAACGGTTGAGATTAAATCTTATATATAGATCTAATCAAATCCATGGCCAAAAGCAGTCCCGAATTCAAAATTCGATGTGATGGTGAAAGGCTTTCGGAGTTTGAGTTTTCAGAGTATTTAGCTTAGGCCATCCTCAGATACTCCAACGAAGGAAGCTATGAATCAATAGGGACCGTTGATCTACCAGAGAAATACCGATAAATATGAACCAATTATTTGATGGAAAGGACTCTGAATGATTGTGAGCCAACTTAGATGTCCACGTTAGTGCCACGCCTCCCAACACCTGTAGAAGGGGCCACGCAAAGGACACACGAGACAAAGAAGTTGCAAGTAATAAATGTCACATCATATGCCACGTGTCAAAATTCGTACAGTCCCATGTAAATATTGGTACAGTGCCACGAAAGCAGGCAAGTGTAACCTAATGACTAAACCACGTGTCATAAGCAGATTTGGCCACGTAAAAAGGTGCCAGGAAGTGCAACGATGAAGGAAACTTTGAATTAATATGAATCGTTGATCTATCGAAGAAATAGTGAATTAATATGAATTTTTGATCTATCACAACCATAGAAATCGAAGGAGGAACATTGACAGAGTGCTCTGCACTCTGAAATAATGGTATCGAAAAAGGAATATTCTTCGATGTTGTTGCATCGTTGTTGGAACAAGATTCGTCCATCGATGGCCATGTGTTAGAGTGCCAAGTCGACAAAGTGTACTAAGAAGAGCTGGAAGTTGTCATGACGTCAGAAGGATGTCAACTACCATTTCAGAGCCACAAAAGAAGAAAGAACGAGGCCACATCATCTATCATGTCAGGCAGCCAAGTAAACACATCACGTAGCTTATCGGTATCGAAGTGTGAGCCGTCGAAGTGTTTGAGTGCAAGGTTGCATAAAAACTCTGAAACAACAAGAACCGTTGATCTATTGGAGCTATACCGAGAAGATCTGGACCATCCATCGTAGAGTCTATAGTCAGAGTAGATTGGTTGACTACACTAAAGGTACTCCGACGAAGAAGCTTCGAGGAGAAATCTGGACCATTGGTCGACGTGGAAACAAGATGCGATGAAAACCGTAGATTTATGTGGGTCCCACCTTATAAGTGATCTAGGAGGATTCTCAAGTCCAGAAAAATGCTCAAAAATAAAACTTCTCGGAATCATATGAAACTAGTTCCATTGCGTCTGTCTCGACGTGTCGATTCCATCCATATATTATTTTCCTCAAACGAACACCGTATGTGAAAGTTATCACATTCTGATCAAATTCCCAAATAGGCAAAAGGTCAACAGTCAAAGTCAATGCTGACATCAACAGTACGACAGGTGACGTCATCATGTTGATGTGGCATCATCCAAATATGACACATGGCAGTACGGATGGACACGTGGCAGGTGACATGGCAGTATGGATGTACATGTGGCAGGTGACGTGGCCGTACGGATGGACACATGGCAGGTGACTGTGCAGTACAACCTTACACGTGGCAGGTGACTGAGTAGTATGAACTGACACATGGCAGTACGACAGGATGATGTGGTAGGTGACTGGGCCAGAGCCTGGTATTCAAGACTTGACAAGTAATTGCAGCAACAAGGTTTCAGAAGGGGAACAACATACAACAATCTCTACATCAAAATAGATCATGCAGAAATGCAAATCATTGTAATGTATGTGGATGATATTATCTTTGGGAGTAATGATGATAAAATCAGCCAAAAGTTTGCAGAAGAAATGAAAAAGGAATTTGAGATGTCCATTCTTGGAAAATTGTCATTCTTTTTGGAACTGCAAATTACACAAAATAGTAAAGGCATATTCATTTCTCAAACCAAATACATTAAAGAGATGTTAAATAATTTTGAGATGGAAGATTGTAAACCTGTCAGCACACCCATGGTCATTGGCTGGAAGCTCAGTAAGTCGGACGAATCTAAGGAAACTGATCAGTATCTGTAGAGATCAATGATCGAAAGCCTCCTTTATGTGACAACTTCAATGCCAGACATATTGCAGGCAGTAAGGCTAGTTGGAAGATTTCAAGTTGCACCCAAGGAAACACATGTACAGGATGTTGAGGGAATATTTAAACATTTAAAGGGTACTTCGAACTTTGGACTATGGTATCCAAAATGAGAAGAATTTATTCTAATAGCATATACTGATGCAAATTGGGTAGCCAATGTTGATGATAGGAAGAGCACAAGTGTATGAGCATTCTTCTTAGGTAATTGCTTAGTATCATGGCTCAACAAGAAACAATCTTCAATCTCATTGTCCATAGCAGAAGCAGAGTACATTGCAGCAACATCCTACTGCACACAACTTCTCTAGATGAAACAAACGTTGCAAGACATTCAGGTAGAATATAAGAAGCCAATTTCTATATTATGTGACAACACCAAGACTATAAGTATTTCAAAGAATCCAATAATGCACTAAAAGACAAAACATACCCCAATCAAATATCATTTTCTGAGGGAACAAGTGAATAATAAGATTGTCAAGTTGGAATATGTTTCTACCAAGGAACAAATAGCAGATATATTACAAAACCGCTACCTAGACATATGTTTTAGTATCTTAGACAGAAGATGGGAGTCATTCCCATTTCTCAGTGAAAGCTTCAGCTGAAAGTTGTTGGGAGCTTAGCAGCTTAGGGGAGAGTGCATATGGTTGCATGGTGCAAAGCGAAATGACGAGTACCATGTTAGGGAGAGCTGCAAAAGAGAAGGAAATCGTTGGTTACATAACATAAAATGAAAAATACAGTAAAAGGGAGAAAACTCTCTTTGCCATTAATGTCAAAGGAGGAGAGTACAAATAAAGGGGGACATTTGTAGAAAGAGAGACTTGCAAGAAGAAGTGGAGTACCAAAAGAACTAGGTGTTTCCATCATTGAAAAATGGGGAGTTTATTGGAAATTGTGTTGTCATTGATGTCAACGAAAGACAGAGGTAGCTTCGTGTTGCAAATCAAGACAAACAGAGAAAGTCGAGAAAGTCCTTCCGCATCTCTATATCTCTGTGTGTTTAATAAATTTCAATTAGATCTCTGTTAGGGTGATCGAGAACTAGGTTTGAGAGGATCAAAGGAAGCTCTCACTCGCACTGATTAAATTCTGGCGAAGGTTTTGTGAGAAAAAAAAAGTGTGAGTCATTGATCATTGAACAAGATGAACGATCTAGACGTGAAGATAACTAAGCAAAGGAAAAAGATGATCTCCCACATGCATAAGGGAAATTGACTTCAACGGGTTTATAATGAACAAGTGAAAGCTCTTAGATTGAATGTAAATGGAAGAGGCATGCAACTGTGAGAAAGGAGCTAACTTTTAGTTCCATAATTTCTATTTCTATGTTAATAATGGACAACCAAGATTAAATCTTAGATCCACAACCATAAGCAGTACTGAATTCGAAATCCGATGTGATGGTGAAAGGATTTCAGAGTTCGAGTTTTCGAAGTATTCAGTTGAGGCCATCTTGAGACACTCCAACGGAAGAAGCTTCAAATCAACAGGAACCATTGATCTATCGAAGTAATAGTGAAAAACCTGAATTGGTGATTGGATGGAAAGGACTCCGAATGATTGTGAGCCAGCTCATATGCCCTGTTATGTCCACGTCTATGCCACGACACCCAAAACCCGTAGAAGGGGCCACGTCAAGTACACGTGAGACAAAGAAGTTGTAGGTAATAAATGTCACATAATATATCATCTGCGAAACTTCGTACAGTGCCAAGTAAATACTAGGACAATGCCACAAAATCTGGCAAGTGTAACCCAGTGACTGGACCACGTGTCATAAGCAATTTGGCCACGTACAAAGGTGACAATAAGTGCGACGATGAAGGAAAATTTGAATTAATATGAACCATTGATCTATCAGAGCGCAAATTAATATGAACCATTGATCTATCAAAACCATAGCTATCAGAGCAGCAACGTTGACAGAGTTATCTGCACTCCAAAATAACGATATCAAAAAAGGAATATTCTTCAATGTCGTTGCATTGGAGTGATGGAACAGGCTCCATCCATCAGTAGCCACATGTCAAAGTGCCAAGTCAGCAAAGTGTACGATGAAGA
Organism: Picea engelmannii; assembly: GCA_009831015.1. NCBI lineage: Eukaryota > Viridiplantae > Streptophyta > Pinopsida > Pinales > Pinaceae > Picea > Picea engelmannii. Next base: position 226,457 of record ML782696.1, on the reverse strand, counting down.
GATGGAAGTTGTGACGACATCAACATGATGTCAATTGCCATGTCAGAGCCATGAAAGAATAAAGGACGAGGCCATGTCATCTTCCATGTTAGGCAACCAAGTCAACACATCATGCAGCATATCGACATCGAAGTGCAAGCCATTAGAGTGTTTGAGTGCAAGGTTGCACAAAAACTCTAAATCAACAGGAATCGTTGATCTATCGAAGCTATAGCGAGAAGATCTAGACCGTCCATTGAAGAGGCTCTGGTTGGAGTAGATTAGTTGATTGCACTGAAGGTATTCCCATGAAGGAGCTCCGAGGAGAAATTTGTACCATCGATCAACGTGGAAACACGTTGCAATGACAATCGTAGATTTGTGTGGGTCCCACCTGATAAGTTAACGAAGAAATGAAAAGACAAGTGTTCTCGTCGAGTAATTTGGAGTGACAACATGGAATTGGACTGTTGATTAAGGACTTCAAGGACCGTTGGATCAGTCGAAGTCCAAGCCATCGAACAAATCGATAGTCACGAATTAATAAGGGATAGATTCAAAAGTTGATATGCTTCGAGGTAGTGTTTCAGACTCCTTGTGGTCCCAATATGAAAGAGGCTAGATCAACGAATCAGATCAAATCAGATCTAGATCTAACGACGGATAAATGATGAGGTCCAAAGGGTTCAATAGCCTAATAGTTTAGATGTTATGAATGATAGATATGACAATCACGATCTAATCAAGAGATGATCGAACGAATGTTGTACACCGAGATGGTTTTGAGTGTTTCAGCACCTCGGTGGTCCCAATATGAAAGAATAAATTATCGTTTGTAATCAAACTAAGGACAGATCAAAAAACTATTCTACATTGAAGTGTTGTCAAGTGTATTGGTACCCTGATGAATGCGATTGTAAATCAACGGACAAGATTGAATCCGGGATCAGATTCGACAGTTGTTGAGTGTCAAATTGTGTTGTGTGGTATATGAGTAGATCACATGAAATGAAAAGTGTTAGGGCTCGATTTTGAGTAAGAGGCAAAGGGACTCGGAGCCGACTTGATGAGCAGGAATTTGTATGTGGACAAATGGTTGAGTACACGAGCTATATAAATAATCATCCCTGTATCAAGCTAGTGCATGGGTGAAGAGCGTGAAGCGCGAAATGTGAGAATAAAAGAGATTCCAAGGTTCGTACGATAGTGTGGAAGCAATGAATATGATATGAGGTTTGATGACACAGAGGATGAAGCATGCTGGAGAGATATTCTGAAGTAAACTACTAAATACAAATCTTTTTAGGGTGGCAGGGTGGAGCAAGGAAGGGGATTGGTGTCTCCTACAAGTTGGTGCCTGTGAACGATAATTTTGTGAGTTGGTGCTATTGGCTAAGTTGGTGCTCAACAAGGGGATTGGTGTCCCCTAAAGGTTGGTGCCTGCAAATATTATTGCAGATTGGTGTCTACTGTCAGTTGGTGCTTACAATGCTTTATAAACATTTCTTTTGTGGTTTTCTCCCATTTGGGTTTCCACAGTGAATATATGTGTATTGTATGATTTAACTGTTTATCATTGACTACTGGTGAATAACAAATTTTGATTAAAAAGAAAAGTTGTGGTAAAAATTATCATAGAATACTGATTCACCCCCCTCTCAGTATTCCAACATGTTCTTCCTCTTGTTTCTTGTAGAGATGGTGTTTGTGACGCTTTTTTTCTCCACAAGCATCATCGAGACAAGTTTGACAAGCGTTCCTCTTGACATGCCTCAGTTCCCTTGCAGCTTGTTCATGGTGATTTGTGCATCCTCTTCCTTCACCATCTTTCTCTAGGTTCACGTGCTTCTCAGCTTTTCATTAATGACTTCTCCAGACGTACTTAGGTTTATTTCTTAAAACTGAAGAGTGAGTTTTGACATATTTTTGGCCTATAAGGTTCTTGTAGAAAAATAATATGGATACCAACTACGGAGGTTAAGAAAAAATAATGGAGGTGAATATGTTAACAACAAATTTACAGCTTATTGCACTGCACAAGGCATTCAAATGCAACATATTGTTCCATATACAACAAAACAAAATGGTGTTGCTGAGAGAAAGCATCACATGTTAAAGAAAATGACAAATTGTATGATCCAATCTAAGGGAATCCTTTAATTGTTCCAATTACATAGTAAATCACACTCCCACAAAGGCTTTAAAAATGATAACATCGAAAGAAGCATGGACTAAAATTAAGACAGATGTAATCCACTTATGTGTATTTGGTAGTAAAGCATGGGATCACATTCTCGATGAGGAAAAGAAATTATTATAGCCCGAATGTGAGAAGTGATTTTTTGTTGGATGTTTTGAAGATGCAAAAGGTTATAGACTTCTTCAACATCATTCAAAAAATTATTGTTAGAAAAGATGTTAATTTTGATTAAAATCTCTCAGCCTGCAGGCCTAATTCAAATTTTGCGACATCTTTGACCTACGAGACATCTTTGGTGTCTATGCGATCTTCTCTTCCCAAATTTTATATTAGTGATACTATTTTAGTTTCTTCTTCAAATCATGACAAAGAGGATGAAAATCCATGTTCTCCTACTCACCTTCCTCCAGTTGGGACCATTCAAGATGAACTTGCACCAACACCACCACTTCCTAGATGGGTCCGTACAACACAAGAAGCAGTTGGTGATCTTGCCTCCGTAGAATTCTAGTGAGACTCCTCTCTTTTGTCTCAAGTTTCAAAGACTCGTGATCCAGAAACATTTGCAAAAGCTCCTAGTCCTCTGATTGGGACTCATCAATGAATGAAGAATTCCTTAATGGAAAACAATACTTTGGATCTTGTCCCTCTTCCAAAATGAAGAAAACTTGTTAGGTGTAAATGGTATATGGAACTAAGCATGCATAAAATGGAAATGTTGTAAAACATAAAGCCCTATTAGTTGCCAAAGGATTTTCTCGAGTTGATGGAATTAACTATACTGAAATATTTCCCCCCATAGAATGAAACCTTAAACCCCATAGTCAAAATGTATTCATTTGCCTTGTTCTATCCCTTGCCACCTCACATAAATGGGAGGTCCACCAGATGGATGTTAAATCCACCTTCTTGTATGGAGATTTGCAAGAAGAAATTTACATGGAACAACCTCCTCGCTATGCTCAACATGAATCCAACATTATTTGTCGCCTTAAGAAATCTCTCTATGGTCTTGGGCAAGATTCTTGGGCTTGGTATGCTAAAATTGATAACTTTATTCTTGAAACCATTTTTTCGAGATGTCATTCTAACCCCAATGTCTATAATAAGAAAGTAGAAAACCATCACATAATACTTTTTCTTTATGTTGATGACCATATCCTCGCTAGTAGTGATCCCAAACTTTTAAACCGTGTGAAATATGACCTTAATAATAAATTTGAAATAACATACCTAGGTTATTTGCATTATTTCCTTGGCCTCCAAGTATTGAAAACCAAGGAAGGAATTTCCCTTTCCCAATCTAAGTATGCATCTGACCTTCTTCACCACTTTCACATGGAATGTTGTAAACCAGCTCCATCTCCCTTCCAGTCTAAAGTCAAACTTGCTAGCACTTGTACTACACTAGAAGTAGTTGCCACTTTTTACCATCAGTTAGTTTGCATCCTTTTGTATTTGTCTCATACCCATCTTGATATTTCCTTTGTTGTTAATCTTGTTTCCCGTTATATGCAAACACCCCATGAGAGCCATTGAAAGGAAGCAAAAAGGAAACTTTAGTATATCCGAGGTACAGTTCACTTTGGGATACACTGCAATTTATGAGGGGACTCCTTTGTTGGTTGGTTTCATTGGTTCTGATCAAGTCGGCGACCTTGATGATTGGAAGTCTACTCCAAGTTATGTTTTCAATCTTGGTTCTAGACATGTCACTTGGGCTTGTAAGAAACAACAATCTCCTTCTCTTTCTTCAACAGAAGCAGAGTACCAAGAAATGATTAATGCAAGTCAAGAAGCCTTTTGGATTCAACAGATCCTTTTAAAGTTTGGATTCTAGCAACAACATTTGCCACCCTCTGGTGTAACAATCAAAGTTCCATCAAGCTCGCCAAAGATCTAGTTCAACATCAACTCAACAAACACATTGCGATACACATGCAAGTATCAGAAAGATCATTCATGATCATTCTCAAAGTTCTATTTTGTCGTACATATGATCAAGTTGCAGAAATTTTTAAAAAGTCTCTTATAGAAGCAAAGCTCTTCAAATTTTGATCTATATTAGGAATTCAAAAAGTTATCATTAAAGGGGGACAAGCTCTAATGCCTCCTTCCTTATCCTATTGTGTAACCTTTGTAAATCCTTCAATCCTATCCCAAGTTGTTCTTCAGGGCGAATGTTAGGATATTTAGGCACTTAGAAATTTAGTTAAGAACAACTTGGTCTAACATGTCTTTAGGTAAAACTGTGTTTCTTTAGTATGCATTTGTAATTATGTAATATTATGGTCATGATATGTTCTAGACATGAAGTGATATGACATCTCATATTCTCCTCAATACTAACAAATATTCTCCTCAATACTAACAAAGATAACGATCTGTGGCTTAACACCTAATTGGTCCATGATCTCTATTTAAAGAGCCTGAAGGGTCATTTGCTGAAGATTGATTGTAAAAGACTCTTAGGTACATTTTTTTCTTTTGCAATAATATATTGTCGTAAGTGGCAGCATTGGCAAGGCCATGAAATATTCCATTCTTTGAGGGTTTTGACCACATAATACGCTGGTGTGTGAGTGTCTCTTAAGGTGTTCGTCCTATGTGGAAATACCATGTTTTGTCGAACATATATTACAAAGTTTTACTAATTGCACCATAGTTAAAGGACTATGTATAGGTAAATATATCACTATCATTTATGTTGTGTTTGGGATAATTATAGAAACATACTCACTATTTTGATGAAAACTCCTATTACAAACCATATAAATATTTTTTCAATTAATAATCCAAATTCATAAATATCAGCTCATAACTCAAAGCTCATAACTCAAAAGGCTATTTAAAAACAACCTAATTATATAATGTATTCAACACTAAGAGCTTATTCATTATTAAATAAATAAACTCTTTTGTATGTCGTTCTCTTATTTCTTTTCACCATGTAAACATAATATAGAGCTAGAAAAAAACACTAAGGTTTAATCACAATCACAATGTTAAAGTTCATTACACACTTTTGAATGAGGTTTGAAAAAACACTAAAATTTAATCATAATGGTAATGTTAAAGCTCATTACACATTTTTGGATGAGGTTTCTTCATTATTGAACCTCACAATGTTAAAGTTCTTTACACACTTTTGAATGAGGTTTAAAAAAACACTAAGATTTAATCATAATGATAATGTTAAAGCTCATTACACATTTTTGGATGAGGTTTTTTCATTATTGAACCTCTCCCAATTCTAGTTCTTATTCTTTTTGTTTTTCAATTTGAAGAATTAATCTCAATAGTAATGTTAAAGCTCATAATATATTTTTGGATGAGGTTTCTTCATTGTTGAACCTCTCCCAACTTTGGTTCTTATTCTTCTTGTTTTTCAACTCTATTCTTCAATCTAGAAGTTTTATGTATTATTCTTACAACCTAATTCTCAAGTGAGTAAATACAATTCTCATTTCTTTTCAATGAATGAATATTACTTTCAACTTGTTTTTTAGAATTTTATGAGTTACACGATAGTTAAAACATTATGTATGAGTGAATTTATCACTATATCATTTATATAGTGTTTTAAATAATTCTATAAATATAGAAATTATATAAAAAGCTTTCCAATTATATTGTCAATTCATATTTATAATCTCACCATTAAAAATTAATGCTAGTTAACATCAAGCTCATAGTCTTCAACTACTATTATGCCAAACAAAGTTGTAATAGATGTAAATATAGTGTGTGATGGAATTCATGTTAAAATCCATTGATTTAAGAGATCAGCCAATCTTACTTTTGTGATATTATACTTCTCCAACAATATTATGCGACACAATAAGTTATAAACAATTCTACATGTTTATGTGACTTATTCAAAATAAAGAAAATTGACCATTTTAAATGTCAATACACACTTTTGATGACGTTTCTTCACAATCCACGCAATGCTGACCCTAGTTCTTATTCTTCTTATTTGTCACGATCTGTGGACTTTGTTTACAGCTTAATTCTCGCAAACGCTAAACGTGAATTATCGTTTGAATTTCACTTTATGAATATTATATTTGGCTTGTGTGGAAACTTTATGAGTTGCGTCATTGTTAAAGAATTTTGTATGGGTCTAAGTATATCACTACCATTTATTATGTTGTTTTTATGCGCATACTAAAAATATGTAATTTTTATTGCCAATCATATAAATATTAAAATCACAAGGTCAATTTATTTATGTCGTCTCACCATTAAAAAACTATTTAACATGAACCTTGTGTTTTTTAACTGTTTGCAAACAAACATTGTAATAGATAGAAATCAACCTTGTGGTCTTTCACTATTTGGAAATAAACATTGTAATAGATAAAAATTAGTAATAGGGGTAATGCTTTATTCACATTCAAATCTTTTGAGTTAAGAATATCAACCAATATTTATTTTCTTCTATTCTACCTCCCAAACTATATTACTTAAGAAATTTAAGTTATAAAAAATTATATCTACTAATGTAATGTAAATTGTGAATGTTATTTTTTTTTGTAAGTAAGTGATTTTATATATAAAGGGCCCTCAAAAAACCAGACCAGAGGTACAGAAACTTGAAAACAACCGTGTTGTAGTTATCGAACTGCCCCAAGAGAGGGGAGCCGAGTAAGTCTTAGCAATTTATAGTCTAACAGTCTTAAAAAACAGAACTAAGCTGACTAGGCTACAACTATGAAAAGAAACTAGTCAAGAGAACAAATCCCCTGTGGGATCAGACACTTGGTGAATAACCTGGCCAGGTGGCTTGATAGGCCACGTCCCAAGGTTTCTCTTTGATGGGCATCCCTTTGCCTTCCAAATGCATATCAACGTCCACGTTGCTCTCATCCAGGATGGTGGCTTGCAGGGTGTCTCCAAGTGGACTGTGCGCATGAAGGCCTGTAGCTGTCGCAGCCTCTGTGTCCCCATGCGTGATCTGTGCCACAACAACCCCTGCTGACAGTTGCATCTGTTCATTCCTGTCGTCGCCCTCTGCATGGGACACCTCTGCTGATGCCACGCCTTTTGGAGTAGAGTGGAAAGCATCCTGAAAGGTGGATAGGATCTGAAGGAGGGTCGAAGTCTTCCCATCCAGAAGCTGCAGTCGGAATTGGAGGTCCCCCAATCCCTGTCGGAGCTCAAAGACCAGTCCATAGAGGATGGCTAGACTATCTTTCAGCTGCGAGTCAGGGATGAAGTCGGTAGACGAGTACGCACTATTTTGGGTATTTCGAAGAAAGGGTGGTGCCCCCAAGGGTGACTGGGAGGAGCCAACTGTCGGTGCAAGAGAAGGTCCGCTAGCTCGAGAATTCGGTGGAGCTGCGGGAAAACACGAAAGAGATCCCGACGAGCTATCAGTGATGACTAGGCATTCAAACCGGGAGGCAGGCGAGGTGGAGGAGGCGAGAGGTTCCAGCTTAGGCTGCAGAGGCGGCGAGGAGAACGTGGAGGGCGAACCAGGGGGAGAAACAGAAGCATGGGGCCGAGGAGGATGCCATGGAGATCCTCTTTGTGGCCTTCCTCTTTGGCGCGACATACTAAGATTAGATTGAAGGTAGAATTGAGCCGAATGCCCCAGGTGAACATGGAGAGCCTGGAGAAGGCCGAAGGCTGCGAGCACCATGAAAAACTAGAGTAAACGAGGCCTGGGAAGCAGAGGGATGAGGGGGTCGGGTCGCGAGCGAGGATTAAAGTTACCTGCAGACGAAGGAGCCATGGTAAGGTTGGTAAGGGGAGTCCGGCACACCAGCGTTAAGGGGCTGCAGCGACATAAAATCTCATAAATGCAAGGTCGAGGCAGTGGGATTTGGCACGAGCCCAGCACATGGCTCCCTGCCTCGCTGGCCTGACCTTTCCTCCGCCTCTCGCTAAGTGGCTCGCACTAACACCCCATCCGGGGGTTTGTTCACTTCCACAGCCTTGCACATGCATTGCTAGAGAATAGGGTGGTCAGGGTTGAGGGATGTTTTGCAAAGGAGATCTGGTCCGTCCCAATTAGTCCCCAAATTAGCCAATTCATCCGCAACTTGGTTCGCCTTTCGCTTGATGTGAACAGGTAGAAAGGCCTGATCGGGTTGCAGAAGATCCGCTATAGTCTTTAGCCCATGTGAGAGTCTCCAACTAAGTGAGATTCTTTCTAGGTCCGCTCCATTTAAAATTCTGTTGAAGAGATTGATAATGATTTGAGAATCTCCTTCGACAATCAGCTTGTTGAAGCTATGCTCAATGGCTAATTGTAGTCCTCTGGTGAGCCCCCAAAGTTCCGCTGCATTGTTCGTGGTGTGACCAAGGGAGCCTACGTTAATGATAATGATGTGTCCAAGGTGGTTGCGGAAGACCACTCCGTATCCTGCTGCTCCTGGGTTGCCTTTGGAGGCTCCATCAAAGTTGAGTTTGATGAAGTCACCTGGGGGGTGGTCCAAGAGGAGGGGATGCTGGGAGGGGGAGGAGAAGAAACGGGGGGAAGTGGGTGAAGAATTGGGGAGGGCTTCCAGTACTGAAGGATCAGAAGTTCTGTGGGATTGTTGATCAGATCTTTTTCAGTCCAATGCTGAAGGTTGAGAGTTTCCAGAATATTGAGGCGACATTGGTTCTAGCAGTGGTGCCACGGGAGGGAATCATTCCTGAAAAGCCTTCTATTTCTTTCTTTCCACACCTGCCAAAGAATGAAGCCTAGAAGAAGTTGCCAAATACGATTTAGAAAGGAAGATTGAAACACTTGGTCCCTCCAGTCTGTAATTGTATCAATGATGTTGTCTCTTTTACGATCCAAGGTGCGCATAATAAGCTCACTTTGATCCCAGATTTGAGCAGTATAGAGGTAGGAGTTGAGGAGATGATTCATGGTTTCAGCTGCTTCTCCACAGAGCAAGCAGATAGACGACCCAACAAATCCTCTTTTTGAGAGGTTATCCCAGGTGAGAATGCTCGAATGGGCGACGAGCCAGAGGAAGAGGGTGATTTTAGGCCAATGTTTAAGGTCCCAAATTTTTCTCCACACCTTCCCTGTGGGTAGAGGGTCTGAGTGAGTTTTGATGAGATAGGCCTCTCGTATGCTGAAGGTGCCCCGTGGCGAGTATCCCCATCGTAGGATATCCTCTCTTGTGAGTTTGGGGATTTTCCTTTTGGACATTTCATCCTGTCAGGGTCTTAGATCCATGTGCGCCTCCAGGTTCAAGCGTTCCCTGTTTAAGTGCCAGCGTCGCCAGGTATCCTCTGTGGGGTTGTCTTGCCAGTACTCAACCACTTTTTTCAGGCCCGCATGTGTATCTTGGGTACTGATATGCTCAGCCCAATCCTCGTGGTCTAGAATTGGCCATTGCTGCCAGGAATCTTTCCAGAAGAGGGTTGTTTTCCCATTTCGGATTTCCCAGAAAGCATGTCTGGTTACTAGATGTCTATTCTGCTTAGATGCTACCCAGATTAAGGATACTGGGTTGTCCCCATTCCATCGTACTAAATTCTTCTCCGCCATATCGGGTGCATATTTCCTTCTCCAGAGCCTTGCCCAAAGATCTTTGAAATTTTTTAGCCTGCGCCACTAGATCTTGGCGCTAAGGACTTTATTCATGATGGAGGGGTCCCATAGTCCAAGGCCTCCTTGTGCTTTGGGTTGGTAGAGTTTGTCCCACCTAATCAACGCTATTTTCTTCCCTGTGTTGAGGCCTTGCCAGAGGAAGTTCCTCTGTAAGCTTTTTATGGTTGTGAGGACAAACTTTGGGGCAGCAAGCGCCGAGAAGGTGTAGATGGGAAGGGCTTGAAGAACGGCTTGAAGGAGAATAAGACGACTAGGGAGGTTTAGTACTTTGAAGGTTTAGGAAGATAGCCTTTTGGTGAAAGAGGAAAGGAGTTGTTCCCAAGAGGAGTTTCTGTGGGAATTATCAATCAGGGGGATGCCAAGGTATTTGGATGGAAGGGAGCTTCGGTTGAAACCCAAGATATCAGAGACATGGCGTTGAATCGGAGGGGGCGTATTGAAGATGAAGATTTGGGACTTGTCTCTGTTACAATTCAGTCCTGAGGCGTCAGAGAAGGTTTGGAGGATCGAGAGGAGGGAGTGAGCTTCGCGTGCTATAGGGGTACCCATCATTAGAGTGTCGTCCACAAATTGGCTATGCGAGATAGGGGGGGAAATACCATGCAAAGGTTGACCTATCAGCATGTTACTTGCGACGGCTACGTGAATGGAGCGGCTAAGACCCTCGGCCATAATGATGAAGAGGAAAGGGGAAAGAAGGTCTGGGTCTCCTTGTCTAATTCCTCTGGAAGGGGAGAAAGGGTGAGAAGGAACTCCAATGATAAGGATGGAAAAAAAAGCCGAGGAGTTTAGATTCAGAATCCAATTCACCTAGAGCTTGTCGAAACCAAAGGCAAGTAGCATTGCCCACATATAGTCCCAGCTTAACTTATCGAAGGCTTTAGAAAGGTCTAGTTTAAGAAGCATACCTGGCGTTCTAGTCTTCTGCAAAGAGTGAATCACTTCATGAGCTAGGATGACGCTGTCCAGGATTTGTCTGCCTTCAACATAGCCCGATTGCTCCGAAGAGATAATCGTTGGTAGGATGGGCTTGAGTCTTCGTGCAATCACTTTGGTTAGAAGTTTGTAGATGACGTTACAGAGAGCTATGGGCCTGAACTGCTTAGGATGGTAGGCCTGCCCCTCTTTGGGGATGAGGGTAAGGAAAGTTGCATTGAGAGCCTGAAGGACTTGTCCTGTGGATCGAGAATCTTCAATGATTTCCCACACCTCTACCCTGATCATCGACCAACAATGGTGAAAAAAATCGTTGGTGAAGCCATCGGGGCCAGGAGCCTTGCATTTGGGGGTGTCCTGAAGCGCTTGATCCACCTCCTCAATTGTAATGGGCCGAAGCAGAGCTGAGTTTTCCTCCGGAGTGATAACGGAGGGCACATGCTACGTGACCTTGGCTATGGCCTCAGATCTATCCGGGAGTGGTTCCGTGAGGAGATATTTGTAATAGTCTATCAGTGTCGTCTCCAGATCTTCATGGAAGTGAATAGGCTCGCCATTGGTGGAGGTTAATTGCGTAATTATATTAGTATGACGGCGGTGAATGGTGGTTCTGTTAAAGAATTTGGTGTTTCGGTCCCCCTCCTTGAGCCACTGGATGCGAGATTTCTGTTTCCACAAAATCTCTTCTTGACCTTTTCTGGCCTCCAGCTGTTGATTTACTTTTGCTTCCTGGGTTTTAAGCTCGTTTGTTAGCCCTTGTAGCCGGATCTTGTTTTGAATCGCACCCATTTGTTCTGACAGCTACTTTTGGGAGTCGAAGATATTGCCGAAGGTTTGCTTATTCCAAAGTCTGAGTATTTGCTTGAGGTTCTTTAGACTTTGCTGAAATCTATACATCTTGGAGCCGCGGGGGACCTCTACCTCCCTCCACCAATCCTGGATCTTTGCTTGGAAAACTGGGTGGCTGAGACAAAACTATTCAAATCTGAAGGGTTTTTTCCCTGGAGTGGCTGACACCTCCAACCATAGCTGAATGGGCCAGTGATCCGAACCAGGAAAATCCAGAATGCTTGCTTCCAGAGCTATCCCTTCTAGCATAAGGGAGTCAGAAATGAGAAAGCGATCTAGTCTGCAGGCGATTTGATGTGATCCGGTTCTTCTATTTGTCCAGGTATGGATGCCATTGATGGTTTCCAAGTCAATGAGGTTGAGGTTGTCAATGAGGCTATTGAAGTCAATGGAGTCCTGATCCCGGCGTCTTGATCCCCCTTATTTTTCCTCCAGACTGCGTATGAGATTGTAATCTCCGCTGACAATCCATCTATTGTGCGTAGTTAAGGTGGATAGGTACTCCATGTTCCTGAGAAAGGCTTGTGTATCCCTTGGATTGGCCGGCCCGTAGACATTGGTCAGGTGTCCAGGCTTGTTAGAGCCAATGAGCCTATAGTCTGCAGTGATGGACCATTTGGTAGTGGCAAAGTTTTCCATAAGCGTTGAGTTGGTGTTCCAGAGGATAGCTAGTCCTCCAGCTGTACCTGTGGCTGCGGTAGAAACTGCTTCCCCTTGCTTCCAACAGTAGGGGAGTAGCCTGTCAATATCTTCAATTGTGCACTTTGTTTCCTGTTGTAATAATATGTCTAGTTTTTCCGCAAAGATCAGATCTCGTAGCATTTTTTGTTTGCTACGTCCATCGAGGCCTCTTATATTCCAGGAGATAATATTCATGATGACGGGGGGGTGGGGAGAGGAGGAAAGTTGTCTGAGATAAGGTGGATTTCCCTGTAGTTCACCATGAAGTGACCTATTTCTTGTATGAGCTTGTTGGTAGACTTCCTTCCTCTTTTCTTTTCATCTTTCTGAGTTTTGCTTTGACTCTTTGAATGATTACCCTGTATTCCCAGGACCTTGCTGGATCGAGTTGTGGATCCATCTAAGGAGTTAAGGAAGACCTTATGCACCTTCCGTAATTGATCCCTAGGTATGGTGTACAATTTTTGATGTCTATAGGCGTGTTTGAGGTGCTCCAGATCCACCCCAGCTAATTCTTTCTCTTCTAGCTCCATTTCAGCGTCGCCATCCTCTGTCTCCAGATGGTCTTGCTAGCCGACAGCAGGGTCTAGAAGTGAGTGATCTGATTCCTTCTCCTGTAATGGTTGTTCTTTCCCTGGGCTCATAGGTTGGGGAATGTTTTCCGCGTGGAGTTCATTGGGGTTTATGGAGGTTGATGGATTCTCTGGTTGATCCTGTAGTATTGCATATTTATTACTAGTGCAAGGATCCTTACTTACTTGGGTTGGCTGCTTCCGTCCTCCTTGTCTTCTTTTTCCTGTTGGTTGAGCGAAGCCATCCTTATCTTTGCCTCCTTCTGGGTTCCCGTCTTTGTGAGCAGCATTGAGGGGGCATTCTCTGAAGAGATGTCCGTGCTCATGACATTTCCTGCATCTGAACGGAATGTGTTCGTAGTCGATGGTTTGGGTCCAATCCTCATCACGGTATTCGAGAATTATGGATCCCGGGAGAGATTTGGCTATGTTCAGGTATACGCATATGCACGCATAGGAGGTGTATCGCCTCTGCTTGGTAGCCTCTAAAGACTTAACATATATTCCAATGGTGTTACCTATACTAGCCAAGACCTCTTCCAACTAGAATTCCTGGGGAAGAGAGTATAGTCTAATCCATACTGGTGCATCCACAAAATCTTCCTTTTCAGGGCTGAACTTCTCGGTCCAGAATCTTAAGAAGAGTCCGGCTGAGTTGTAGAAATAAGGCCCTCCATCAAAAATGCGATTACGGTCCTCGAGGTTATGCAGTATGATTGTGAAGAAACCCTTCGATCCCAGTTTCAGTTCATAGTGTCCTTTTGGCTTCCACCAATATTGTATCCATTTGATCAGATCCCGTTCTAAAGGCCAAAGCCCTAGGAATTTTCCTACTAGGGCGTAATCTCTCATATATTGCTTTTGTTCTTCTATGCATGGTGAGCTAATGATGTATTTCGGGGCCTGTGGCACTTGTGGGATGCATTTGCCTGGCAGCCATGGGGTTGACGTTGTAGCAGGTGTACCCGCGTTCTCTGGATCAATATCCATCTCCCGATCCTTGAAGGTCCCTTCCGTCAAGAGCTTTGAGCGCAAATCTTGAGGGGGCTCAAAAGACGGTCGTTTTAATCCTTCTCCAGAGCTTCCATTTGCGGTGGCCTGACTGTAAGAAGCGTCGTTCGACCCTCCGTCCTTCAGATTCATGAGCCCAGCGAGGCAAGAGTTGTGATAGTGCAACTTAAACCCTAAACCTAGTTGCAGAGCACTCCTTCCTCTCTAACATGTGAATGTTTTATTTCTTATTAATTAAATAATTTTTCTACATGTTATTGTTTTATTTATTTTTAACTATGTCTATATATAATGAAGGTTTTATTTTTTATTAATTAATTATTTCTTATTAATTAAATAATTTTTCTACATATTAATTTTTTTTTGGATATGTCAATTTTATTTTTCATTAATTAAATAATTTTTCTACATGTCATTTTTTTTATTTCTTTCACTATGTTTATATAGAGATTGAGAAGAACTATAGAATTCAAAAACACTTTGACTATGTTTAAAAACACTTTGACTATGTTTATATAGAGATTGAGAAGAACTATAGAAATAAAAAACAATGGTAATATTAAATTTTATTACATATTTTATTATTTATTTTACTATAAAACTATAAAATTTATAAATAATAGTGATGATAAATATGATTATTTATTTTACTATGAAACTATAAAATTTAAAAATAATAGTAATGATAAATATGATTAGATACTTTAGATCAACTTTCTTCATTGTTCATTTACTCCTAACTCTAGTTCTTATTCTTCTTATATTTCATCTCTCTTCTTCAATTTATGAGTTTTTTGGACTTTTCTTATAACTTAATTCTTAAGAGGGGCACACATACAAGTTCTCATTTCTTTTCATTGAGTATTACTCTTTGGTTTATGTGTTTGGATTTGCCATATAGTTTTTGGACTATGTATACATAAATATATCACTATCATTTTTTTGTTGTGTTTTCATTATTTTTAGAAACATACTCTAGTTTGATGAAGGCTTCGATTGCAAATAATATAAAGTTCGATTGCAAATAATATAAAGGCATTTTCAAATTGATATATATATATATATTCAAAAAGGCTATTTAACATCAACTGTGTAGTCTTTCACTATTATTATTCTCACAAGTTGTAACATATCTAACCAAATGATAAGTGAAAACTCTTTACTTACATTAAAATCCTTTGATTTAAGAGAAATAAAAGAATCAATGAATATACTTTCTTTTGATATAAGTCTACTTCTTCAACTATATTTTGCAAGACACTTACTTATAAATAGTTATACCTATTTATGTACCTTGTTCAACACCAAGGTCTTGTTCTTTATTAACTAAATAAACTTACTACATGTCATTGTCTCATTCCTTTGCACCATGTCTACATAGATGATGTTAAATGCACATTTTCAACTTCAATTTCCACCTTCATGAGGGTGGGAGGTGAACATGTGCACTTGCTATGGAAATGCATACGTTCAACCACCACCCTCATTAATGGTGTGGGTGAAGAGTGCATTATTTATGGCAAAATACACATGTTCACCACCAACCCTCATGGAAAATGCAGATGTCCATGCCCCAACTTCATGAATGTGTGACATAGCACAATCATTCATGGGATATTAAATATTACTCCTAATTTGACTATATATTGAAAAATACCTTCCAATTTTTTTTTTCTTGAAACCCCCTTCCATTACACGTATCCAACCAAAAAAAAATTGCATCATAGGCATCCATTTTTTCAAGGAATTTTGATACCCCTTTTTATTTATGATAGGACTTAGACAGGACAAAACTATTATAAGCCTACAAATCATAAAAACAAACAAACAAGTGCAATACCATCCCAACATAAGGATATGTCACTAAAGTAAGATACCCATGGATTCAAGGAATTTGTGTTATACTGTAGCGACCCTCGTTAAATAGTTGCATAGGGTTTATTAATTATAATTAATTAGATAATCTAACTGTCCTAATATGTTTTAGTTAAACAATGATTATTTCTTATTAATATTAATTAATTATTTATTTATTAATTGATTGTTCATATCTGTTGATGATTAATTAATTAATTAATTAGTTGACTCATTAAAGATTTGATTAATAAATTAGAGGGGCTTAATAACTTTAAATTATTAATAATAAGACTTTATGTATGAAAGAGGGGGGGGGAGAGAAGCATTAAATGAAGGATAAGGTAATAAAGGCATGGGATAAGGTAATAATGTGGGAGAAGAAGGTAATTAATGGAGGATAGGGAGTCGGTGGATGGGGGAAGATATGACGGGAGGAGTCCGATGGGAGAAGGGGCATTATTTTGGGGGAGGAAGCATTTTGGAGAGGAGGACTGTATCTCTGGTTTCCATATTTTTTTGGTGTTGGGAGTTTGGTTTTGGGGTTTTTGTGAATCATTGCAGTGGGCACTGAGTTGCTGGGGGTTTTGGGCACGGGGGCCAAGGTTCCTTACGGTATCCTGTAGCTAGGGAGCCGAACAAGCTGCTCCTAGATGGCTGGGTGGTTAGTCGGTTTGAGCAGGGTTTGGTCAAAGCAACAAGCTGGACAAAGCAGCAGGCTAGACAACCAGATCAACGGGAATTAGCATAAGGAAGAGGTATTTTATTTTATGTATTATAAGGAATATGTAGTATTATGTGGTTGTTCGTAAGCTTATTAGGACCTGTTTCATAAATTTTATTTAAGTTGAATGGTTATATGTTGGTTATTGGTTATATGTTGGTTATAAAGTTATGAAAATGTTAGGATAGCATTTCTTTAAAATATTTTTTTTTTGTTTTATAATGCTCTGTTGAGCAGAACCTTACACATGGTATCAGAGCAATAGTTCATAATCTGGGGCCGAGGGCCTACCCACCTACTTAGAATCTACCCACCTACTTAGAATCGACCAGAAATAAACCAAAAAAAATATTAAAAAAAAAAGCTGGAAATAAAGTTTAGGAATTGAATTGTCCCAACATTAACCCATAAATTTAAACAATCCCTAAATAGTTACATTGAAACTATTTAAAACAATTAAGAAAAGAAGCCCTGGAACCCTAACTAATCTGTATATATAAAAAAAGATATATATATATATATATATATATATATATATATATATATATATATATATATATATATATATA
>ML782696.1:177416-196752 GCA_009831015.1 Picea engelmannii | reverse complement strand
TATTTTCATTTTAGGGCTAAGATAGATCTTTCTAAACAAGAAACCTAGTTGGTTGGCTAAGATCAATAAAATTGGGGTAATCATAATCCTCTCCCTATGTAACGAAAAGGGAAAGTATTAAAATCCACATGAGACTATGTGGA
Source organism: Picea engelmannii (assembly GCA_009831015.1). NCBI lineage: Eukaryota > Viridiplantae > Streptophyta > Pinopsida > Pinales > Pinaceae > Picea > Picea engelmannii. The sequence continues at coordinate 196,609 of ML782696.1, read as the reverse complement.
GGGATCATATAGGTTGTGTGGTCATATTGACTTCCTTGTCATTGTAAAAACTTAGAAACCCCCGTTCTCCCAATCGAAATCACCCACTAAAAAAGCGCCCCAAATAGTGAAAATTCAGAGTTCGTAGCAGAGACCCTTGAATTAGCAAACACTTATTCACTTAGATATGGGATCAATCTATGTGATTTTACGAATGCATATAATTAATCTACAACAAAGTAAACCATACAAAATTAGAGATAAAAACCTACATACATAAATACAAATAAAAAGGGGGCATAGGACAACTCTTACATATGGAGGTATGCAACATAGAGGCTTTGTTTCTCGATATCGTTTTCATACAAAGGATTCAGGAAATCTCAGCAAGGGGTGGAAGTACAACCCCATTGTCAATTTATTCTTATGAAAGAAATTTTCACCATTATTAATTGTGCATTGATTTCTTGCCTATCAAGCCATCACTCAATATAACACCTTTTTTGCAATACCTATAAACTCTCCCTACCCCATGCACAATGCCCCCCCTCCCCCCATGCGATAGGATATTGGCCAACAAGTGAAGCCATTATGGGGAGTGAACATGTGCATTCAATTATGAAAATCCAACAAATGCACATGTTAAATCCCCACCCCCACTCGGTTTCTTCACTATTAAGTTACTTCTAGCTTTACTTTTATTTTTCTTTTTTTCAACTCTTTTCATCAATATATGAAGACTTTTTAATCTTTTTATTCAATATCACTTTTTGAGGATGTTGTGAAAAAAATTTCAATCAAATTTTTTTGTGCAAGTCAATTATGTTGTTTTCATATAGTTTTTCTTTAAAGTTTCAATGTCATATTTTTTTTTCATGTCAATTATGTTGTTTTCATATAGTTTTTCTTTAAAGTTTCAATATCATATTTTCTTAAAATGATACTTCTGACATCTAATCCAACTTGTGATGCTTAATATTGTTGAAATGTTGTGGAATGTTGTTCAATACTGAGAGGGGGTGAATCAATATTGCTTCTTTTTTCAAATTAAATTAATTCTTGATTAATTTATAACAAGTTATCAACAAGAATGTACAGAACTCTGAATTTTAAATGTAACAATCATAAAAATTGTATTTCATTTACAAGTTACAGTTTGTAATAGACACCTATCTCTCTTTGTTTGAGCACCAACTCAAGGAGACACCAATCCCCTGTTTTCCAAGCACCAATTCCATGTAGATCATGCTCCAACCTGTAGAGGACTCCAATCCTCTTGTTTTCAAGCACCAACTTGAGGAAGCACCAACTCCATGTTTTAGGCTTCAACCTGTAGAGGACTTCGATCCTCCCTTGCTTCTCCCTTGCTCCTCCCTTCCACCCTCACTTCATGTGAATGTTTCAATTTCTTCCTTTGACTCTGTCTATGTTTTGATCTTCTAAATTAGACCACAGAGACACCTTCCTTTCATCATATCTTTCTGTTTAAATAATCTTCCAATAGGTGCATGAATTTGAACCATTGTATCATTTTTATAATGAACTATTGCACCTTTTCATTTATTCAACAATAATGTTGTTCTAATAACAAACATTTTCCTTTAGTATTATTATTTTTAAGTAATCGAGTGACCTTGGTTAGGCTAACTCCCGCATATAAGCAATTTACCTTTTAAAAGTCCTTACTTTATGAGATGACGAACCACAAACTCAATCGAGCACCTTCGTCGTGGGATAATTTAACTGCACAACCAACCTTTACTACTCGCCACAAGACCACAGGCTAAACTGTGGTCTAACTAGATCTTTTAACACCCTCGTAGCCCTAATGCTAAGTTCTTCACTCCATAGGACCAACGTTTGTGACCAACAACTTATTAATATGTATGGGATTACCACTTACCACTCATGGTATACCTCTTAGTGGCGTGGATGATCGAAGAATGGTTTTAGAAACCCACTACCACGTGTCTACCGTGGTAATTTACAAACCACCTACCTTATGTCGACCTTCCCATTAACCTCTTCTCACTTCAGCGATGCATGCTACATCTCCACCATAGATCTATTGTCTCGATGAATGGTTAGATCTGAACCTCCCACGATCTTTATTGAACCTCAATACGACAGTTGGGTTTTAATCAGGCATTGAGTGGAGGATCCTGGCTTTCCTAGGAGCTTTAGATGGATCCATGGTTTGGATTTAATCAACCGTTGAGTGGACAGTCCTCATGCATTTCAAACATGGACTTTACTTAGAATTGTTTTATGTGGCAGTTTGCAAACTCGTGAACTCGCATATGTTCTCGAGTGTCATCAAAATGCACGTCCAACTTCCGCTACCTCCATAATGAACCTATACTTAGAAATCTTTAAGTGATTCTTCTCGAGTTCGTGGACTCCCGGACTCACATGTCTTCTCAGATGCCATCAAACTGCATGCCCAACTTCAGCTACCTCCATAATGAACCATACTTAGAAATTTTTAAGTGATTCTTTATATGAGTCCTGTTATCCCCGATATCTAGGGATAACTAGGAGATCATGTCTCGAGGCCCACAGGTCCTAGACATGGAGTACCGAGAGCAGGATTGACCTAAGCATGCCCCTAGAGGGCCCATCCTTCTTCTTCTTCGCCAGACTTGTCCTGTCAGCAGCAGCAGCATCCATCACCATCGGCTTGGACTTGCATCAGAAAAGACTCTTGCTCCATGAGGTAATTGGTCCGAGGTATCATGGTATGTGTCATGTTTGATCGTTATAACCTTCTTATGTATGCATCAAGTTCCTTGTATTTCTGATAACTGCTTGGATCTTACACTAATCCACTTGACCATTGTTGGGGTGATTGACGGGGTGACTTAGCAAACTTGTATTCATGGATTTTGGTTAGCCACCAGGGAGGATTTGCAGAGCCATCGTCCGCTGCCACCATTCTATCATTTTACATCTTATCTCCCATTCATCCATCCCATTCCCCTAGTCCGACCATTAGGATGACCATTTGAGGGTTACACTTTGTCTTGTGGGAAGAAGGGGCTAAAGGCCCAGGGGGTAAAAGCAGCTGGTAAAAGATAAAAGCCATAGGAAATGAAACCTAGAGATGCTTCACCCAGGGATCCCCAAGAAGGCAATAAAAGGCCTCTCGATAAGAAACAAAAGGGACCCTAAGAAAAAATAATAAAACAAGACCTAACCAAGAGGATGGGAGGTCTCATCACGAGCCGACCCATTATGTTCATATGTATCTAACAGTATGACATTGCCATCATCTGGTCACCACGCCAGGGCAGTGACCTTTGGTTGCATGGCCAAGGGAAAGGGGGTCTCATCACGAGCCAGCCTTATCATTTATGCAAAGATACCAGTGGGTAACACTGTTAGCTTTGGTCACCACGCCAAGGCAGTGTCCTCTGGTCAGACCTTGAAGTAAAAAGAAAGAAAAGCAATAAATATTAATACAGGCAAATAAAAGGGGCTTGGAAAAAGTGCATCTATGATGGGTACATCTCGCCTCCTACAAAGGCACCCAATGACAACACCTACCCCTGGTCTTACTATGACTGGACATCCCTAGACCATACCACTTCGTATACATGGCTTGAATGATCCTTTGTGGAAACTTTCCTTTTCTTGTGGATATTAGCCCAATAGGTTATTTTGTTGGTTTCTTCAACTTTGTATAGTAGATATGTGTAACGTCTTTGAGCTCTTTAGATGATATGCTAGGGATTTCATGCATTTATTTGATAAATTTAATGATGAAATATGATTGACATTGCTATGATCCCGAGGACTGATGAGCCCATGGAGGACGTAGTTTTTGATGTGCAGGACCATGCCCGACGGACAGGTACCAATGGACCGGTACACATGGGGATATGATTAGCTCGGACCTCCATGGGGTTGAAGAGCCCATCAGATGGTTGCTGGGATGGAAGAGACAGGACAGCGTTGTGATGAGCCTTTGCACAAGAAGACAGAAGGACGTTCCACAAGAACACTGTGGTAGAGCCCAGCCTAGGGGGGATCACCCACTGCAGATAGGGCGTTTGCTTTTGATGGACAGGACATCACCTAGGGTAGTTGGACATTGTCTGGAGTGTGTGGCAGTGTGCTGGGGTCATTTAGCACGTGTGGCAGCTTGGAGGAGCCCTAGAAGGGCCAACGTTTTGCTTCCTAGATGATGAGCTTGGCCAAAAAGGGCCAATGTCTCCCTCAGAAGGGCTTGACGTCCCCCTTTTAGCTCATATTATGACATTTTTTAGCATTTAATGTAAAAACAATGTAAATTTTAAAGGTCAGCCATGTCAGCTGTTTTAATGACCTATTTTTTAATTAAAGGTCATAAGATTGGTATAAATAGAGGATGTTGCCTCTCATTTTAAACAAAAGAGAACTCACTCTCTTGTGAGAGATCTACTTTTAGTCTTTTGTCTTGGTATTTTGCTCTTGGAAGTGAGGCGCTACTCTTGTGGAGGATTATTCTTGGCATTTTTATGGTGTTTCTCTCATTGGAAGGTTTACAACTAGGGTTTGATGAGCATTCTTCATGATTTGTAAGTGTATTCTTCATGCAAAACTTCTTGAATGAATGGTTGTAGGCTAAATCTCTTGCATTTGCTATTTCATTGCTATTATATTGCTTAATCTTGAAACCCTAGGTAGCAAGCACACAAGTAGGTCCTTGCTATATGTCCCCATGATTGAGAAACTTGTTTTAGCCATTGATTAAGGAGGATTTAGCCTACTCGTTGCTACACTAATCATCCTTTTTCTGAGTTATCATTTAAACATAAGTTGAAGGAAGGAGACGTCCTAGGCCTAGTTGATTCTACACCTAGGGTTTTGACTTTTAGGGTTTGAAGGGCCTTTCTCTTGCAACACTTTTCACCCTTAGATTTGTGTTTTAAAGCTAGCCGTTTTGCCAAAAATATTTAAAGAAAGAAGGAGGAGCATGAGGCCTTGCTTAAGCAACACCGAAATGAGCCTCCTCCCCTTAGGGTTTTGATTCTAGGGCCATACCATTGCAGCACCATAGAACCTAACTCTCTAGTCTTTAGATTTAGATCCTCCCGAGACCTTGCCCTTACTTTTGACTCCATAATACCCTAAGGCACTGGTCTTTCTCTCCAACGTTGAGCTTGTTGTGCTAAAACAATCTTTCAAAATTCTCAAATTTGATACGCTAACTAACCCTAACGTCTAATAACCTAGAAATTGATGATGATGTCATGCCTTAATTGAGCTTTTGGTTGATAGAAAACATTGTGGCTAGGTCATCCCATGATAGACATTGATGTATTGATAGTTTTCATTGGCTTATTTGCAAAACGTTGACCTCTTTGTCTATTATACTAACCCTAGAAGAAAGCTGACGTCACCTCTAGTATACTTGACGCAACAACTGTATGTATATGAGCATTTGATGATATTTAATGCATTGAGTTAATTTAAGGATTGATCATTTTATTGGATGCTATATGGTTCTGGTATTTATTGACAAGTGACTTAAATTTGCCATTGCCATTATTGCAAACATTGACTTCATCAATATTTACTGCTATTTATGCTCATGTACATTAAATTTTAATAGTCATTGATTAATGAAGTATTAACCACTATTGCATGTACTAGTATCATTATTGTCTTGTCTCACAAGCAGGTGCCTCTTCTGTGGTTCTTCTTCATCTGACTATCTTCTTGGCGGTAATCTGTGAAGGGAAAACTTGCCTTAATCCTTAAACCTTTACCTTTCAAAACCCCAGATTGCCAGGGATGTCTCCCTTGGGTTTAGCCACCCTAAATAGAAAGAGCCCCCCATCGAGGTGACAGTGGGTGGGGAAGCTCATGTTACGCCAGTTTGACCCTTACCTTTCAGCCACTTGACCTAAACTACAAACTGAGCGATAACAAGTCCGACCGATAGAATATGATACTTAGCCATTTTTTTGGGGGTGCGCAGCAGACTTGCGGAAAAATATCTAAGCCATCGAATCATGGTTCCATTTTGATCCAACGATCGTCAATCAATCAACGTCGTTCTTCGCCATTCACTGTCAATTCCTCCGTCCGATAGTGCTCTTATTTTGATCCAACGATCAACATTGTTCTTTGTTCTTTACTGTCGATTCCTGCAACTTTCACATTTATAATGATCAGAGCATCGATCATTATAATAAAAGGAGAATAAAATCTAAGATAGATTTGGAACATGTTCCTTTTGATATTTGTTTATATATAATTATTGTATTTTATTTGAACACCAAATTTTGATTTTTTTTTTTCCTTTATATGGGAGAATCAAAAACCATCTTCTGATTCTTCTCATTGCTTCATGAGAGTTAATGCTCTTGCAAAACTATCTTGCAACTAGAAGGTACTTTAGAGAGTTATAATCTGAATGGACTTGTCTAAATGATAAACTCATTAACCCTCGTTGACATCAATTACCATATAACACCATGTCCTAGAAATACCTCTAAACCTCCGTCAAGTTGGACATCATACCTTATTCTGAGCCTTTTTTTTTCATTAACATGGAGAAATTGGATTAAGTCCGCAAAAGCAACATCTCTATTATACTTTATAGCTTTTTTCATTATTCATAACTTAGATTGACTTTTAGTTTTTTCATTTTCCATAACTTGAATTGACTTGGCAAAAGTTTATCTCCGTCTTTTAATAAAATAAACAAAGATTTTGTCAACCTCACGAGGGTTATAATTGTTACAAAGCTGAAAAGTTGAGGCCTAATTTTGACTTCCGTCAAGTTAATATCATCTTAACTTTTAAAGCCTTTCTAACATTGAATCAAGTTGGAAAAAGCAGCATGTCTCTTTGGGAAAGCCTCGTCCTCGTCTTTTATTTTTAATATTTTGTATACCTTATCACTTTGATAACATATATGAAAATGAAGCTTGATTTGACCTCCGATATCACTTTTGCTTTTCACTAACATGGAGAATTCGGTTAAGTAGATGAAGCTTGATTTGACCTCAGATATCATCTTTATTTATTTTTTCGTTTTTACTTAACATGGAGAACTAGATTAAGTTGGCAAAATCAACCTGTGTCTTGGTATCATTCTCACCTTTATATATTTTTTATTTTTAATTTTCCATAAATTTGATTGACTTCACAAAAGCCTCTCTTTAAGAGAGTAAAGAAAGATTGATTTTGTAAAAATTATCTTTGTCACCTCACCGCAAATATCTATGTAGATGAGGCTTGATTTGACATCCATGAAGTTGGATATCATCTTCACTTCTTTTCCATGTGCCCACAACATGGAGAACTTGGACTCAGTTGGCGAAAGCAGCATCTATGTTGGATGTCATCTTCACCTTTTTAACCCTTTTCTCAATTCCCATAATAACTTGGATTGACGTTGCAAAAGCGCCATTCTCCTTTGAGAAAAAAACTATGAATCTTGTCAGGGTTATTTTTGTAAGGCACTGCAAACATCTATGTAGATGAAGCCTGGTTTCATGCAAACCCTAATCTCGTTAGTATGATTAGCCTATAAGGGCGTGCATTATGGCACATCCTAATCGGGTAACGGTGCACTTAGCCTGATAATGGTAGTAAGGGCAAATACACGAGCATAGATACCTGGGACTGGCGAATTCATAGAACTTCCCTCTTAGGGAGAAAATTATAAATCAACTTCCGCATCGCTGAGCACCGACAGCTCGTAAGCTTCCTTTAGCAAACCATTCCTGTGCTCAGTAAACAACCTGCCTGCTGGTGTCGCTCTGAATATTCTTCATATGGGTCTTTCCCCTCACTATTCTTGTCTCTCATATTTCTTTCGACCTCCAAACAATCACTCACAGACTCTCAGATCGGGGTTAACATAACAGAACAGCTCAGCTATTGGATGAGATCCAATAATGGCTTATAAAGGTAAACCAATACGATAGCAGAAAGTCCTCCCAAAAAAATTGTGATTACAGAAATATTCATTGGAAAAGAAGGATAATGGCATAGATCTATACCGCCTAAATATAGGTTTCCGTCTAAGAACAAAATCTTTCTTGTTAGAATAAAATATAGAAAAATGCACCTGTCACATAGGTGAAATGCAGCTATCACGTAGGTATCGATTTCCTAAATAACTTGGCAATTCAGATCCACTATACGAGGAATCTGTTTAACCAGAATTCTTCCTATAAATTGGAACCTGTTGAAGCAAATAAAGCAATTTAGTGTGTGAGAATTAGTGAATTGGATGTTATTGACTTGATCGACTCTTACTTTCTGGATTTTTTATTGTACGGCTACTACCAAAATGGCCTTAGCTATTACTACTGGTGCTGTGAGTGAGTTTTGATCTCTTTTCAATAACTGTGTGTCGGATTTTAGTTTGGTATCAGAGCGGGCGTAAGCTGTCCAGCGAAGGCGTGAGCCAGAGAGGGCGCAAGCTGTGTCTGCCTGGAGGCGGAGGAGATTGCCGTGTGCAGGAGATTAGTGTTGTCCATCGTTTGGCACTGCCAAGAAGAAGACCATCGTTTAGCTGCTGCAATAAGAGAGTCCGCTGGCCTGGAAGAGAGTCGTTTGTTGTAAGAGCCGTTTTCTGTTGTTTTAAGTAGCCGCCCTGCAATTGTTTGCTGTAAGAGCTGCTACTGCTTTCTGTGTGAAGGAGCCACCGTTTGTTCTCGTGTGAAGGGTGCTGGCTGTGTCAAGATCTGTGCGTTGGAGTAGAAGCATTGTCAAATTTGCAACATGTGTTGGAGGAGAAGCATCGTCAGATTTTCATGACGTGCAATTACTTTCTACCTGGAAATTACTGTGTCTTTCCCTTTGTGGGCCTCTATGTTTTAGTTATGTCAGAAAGTACGAATTGTTTGCCGCCGTTTTGATTTCGGCTGCTGCAGAAGTTGGAGTCGTCCTCAGTGTGGAGGAGTACAGCCCGAAGTTTCCGTAGTAAAGGAAGCCGGTATTGATAAATAAGGAGCCGCTGTATAGCTGCATGGAAAAGAAATCTGCCCAGACGAAATCGCTGTCTTGAAAAGAGCGCAACCAGCAAGAAACCAGCAAGAAAGTCACAGTTTAACAGCAACTTGCTTGGAAGGTAATTTTTTGTTTGTGAAATTTATTTGTTTTTAGCATTTGTGTTGAGTTTTATAAGATTGCAAATGCTTTGGTTCATTGATATCTAAATGAATCAAATAAGCTGGATGGATGGTTCCAATTATGTGAATTGGAAATTCAATATTCAAACGTGAATTGGAAATTCAATATTTAAATGTTTGATGAAACTTAAAATGTTTGGCCCAGTGTATCCTGATAAAAAGCCAAACCCTAAACCCCAAACACTAAGAATTGGGGTAAAGGAGAAAATAAAGAAAAAGTCATTCTAAGAATGTTTGTGAAGAACAATATTGTTTCACCTATTAAAGAACAATATTGTTTCACATATTAAAGACTTTTAATAATATTGTTTCACATATTAAAGACTGCAAGACATTCAAGGAGAATATTGTTTCACACATTAAAGAGTGCAAGACATTCAAGGAGACATAGGATACTCTTAAAGGTTTGTATGAAACAGTGAATACAAAGAATTTTTTGTTCTTATAAATACAAAGATTTTTTTATAAGTTTTTTGTTCTTATAAAGTAAATTGCTTTCAATTAAGATGGAGGAGAATGAAAATGTTATTAATTTTATTTTTAGAATTAAAGAATTGAAAGACAAACTGGGTGAAAAGATCTTAAGCACAGAGTTTATAACAGAAACATTGAATGACATGTTAGAGGAATATCAGATGTTTTACAGGTATTGCAGTTTGAGAAAAAACTCCTACATTTGGAGAACTGGCTGGTATTCTTCTGCAAGAGGAGGAATGAAGAAAAAATCTTAGTTGGAGGTCTCAGAATTCAGATTTGGCATTGTTGGCAAAGGGGAAACAACCATACAGAGGAAATCCATGGGAAATAAATAAGGGAGGTAAGCCACCTCATGTAAAACAACATCAAGGTATGGCACCACCAAAGACTGATGCTAATGTTAAGAGGAATGATGCATGTTTTTAATGTGGCAAGTTTGGACATTATTCTAGAGATTGTTTGAAAAATAACTTTGAAATAGAAGACATATTGGTCACTTTGTTGATAGGTGAGAAACACTAAATGATGACTTCCAAAATCTCAGATTATTTATTTCATATGTTGCCTTGTCAGCAGAAATAAATGATTCAAATGCTTGGTTTATTGATTCCAGTGCCTCCATTCCCATGTCATGTAATAAGGACTGGTTTGAAAATTATCATGAAACAAATAATGGTGCTAACATTTATCTAGGGGATGATAGATTCCATCAAATCAAAGGGTATGGTGATGTACATGTGACCTTGCCAAATGGTTGTGTTAAGCAAATTCAAAATGTAATGTATGTTCCTAGTATATAAAAGAATTTAATCTCAATTTTCACCATAGCAGATCAAGATTTGAAGGTTGAGTTTGTTAAGTCACATTGTGTTGTGAAATATATACAGGATCATTATAAGATTATTGCAATAGGAGTCAGAATTGGAGGACTATACAAGCTTGATGTGACAAGGAAGGGTCATCCAGCATTGGCATCTACAACCATGTCAAGAGAAATGTTATGGCATCAAAGGTATGGTCATCTTAATTATAATGATTTGTTACTAGTTCAAAAACAAGGAATGATGGAGGGAGTTCCACTGCTTAAGAATGAGCATACTGCATGTGAAGGTATGCAGTAGGTAAGGAGTATAGAGAAGAATTTCATACTCATATAGACAGATAAAAGAAAAAGAGATATTGTTGAACTTGTGCATACATATGTGTGTGGTCTCATGCAAACAAGGTCACCTGGTGGAGCATATTATTTTCTAATCTTTATTGATGATAGAGCTAAATATACTTGGGTTTATTTTACGAGGAAGAAAAGTGATGTCTTTAAATATTTTAAAGAATTTAAAAACTTGGTTGAAACGCAAACAGCTAGGAACATCAAAATCCTCGGATGAGATGAAAGGGGAGAGTACACATCTAGAACATTCATTAGTTATTGCAGGCCCCCAACACTCACTTGTGGCTTGTCCCGAGCCACTCAGGAAGTGTGTGCCTCCTGTAATGACTTCTCTAGCCCCTAGAGCCTACCTTAAATTTGTTCAACTTGAGATTTTTCTTGCATGCTCTTTTCTTCTATGATCTCCACATTCTGCACAGTAATGTCCTCCTTCAGTAGTTCCCCACTCTCGAAGCAAACTTGTTCAATCTGACGCTTTGTGACGTCAATTTATGTGAGCATTTGTTATGCGCCTTCCTGTAGTGGTTCTAATTGAACCTACCTTGACTGCTAATGTTTTTGTATAGTCTTCAACTTTGCCTGCAAATTCTTCATTTCTTGTGCACTTTTCAAATATTGTCATCGCTTTCTACTTCTACTTTAGTTCTTGCATCGCAATATTTAGAGCTTCTTATTTTTGGTCTAATTCTTGCAATTTCTCATCCTCCTAAAGATTTTTCCATAACAACACGCTCTTATTATGCAGCGCTGTGATTTCTTGGATGATCAACACAATGCTTTCCATATGACCTGTAACCTCCTACTCCCTTTGTGTTCTTACTTCTGGTGTTCTAGGTGCTAGGAGTTCTGTCAACTCTATAATATGGCTTCTATATGTCTGTGTAGCCTACGCTATTTTCTCGATTTTACCCTCTGTGGGTAAATTTTGTCCTTGTGCATTGTGAGCAATAGTTTTAAACACTTCTTCAACTTGCTATTCTATTCTTTCAGTGCGCTTCTTTGTTTCTTCCCTCTCGAACTGCACCTAGTTAGATGTCATCTCCAGTGCATGCCTTACTTCGTTGGCCAATTGTAAGCTCGTAGCATCTGCACGGGCCCTTGACTGAATTTCCTGCACGACACTTATTTGAAATTTGTACAGCGCCTTAGTTGGAACCTTGGGCAGTGCCAAGTCCAAATGATCTATGTCCTTTAGTGGCTTCAGTGTTGTATCCTTATCGACCTGCAACATTCATTAGGTGATATGGAAATGTTCACTCCTCATTGCTATGATTTGTATTGTCTCCTATTCTGGAACTGCTCTTTCCTTCGAAGGTTTTTGTTGTTGAGCCTACTCTTTTTGTTGCATTGTAGTAAGTTGCAATTGTTCCAGTGTATCCTTGACCTCTATCAATTTCTTGATTATCTCCTCCCTCTGCTTCTTAGCATCATACCACACTTTCGTCATGCGATCTTGCACTTTCTCTGCTACTAGCTCTGCATCATACTCTCTGTGTGTAAGTTGAGGAACTTCCTATGTGCCTTCATTTTCGTGTGCTGGCCTGTTGTCTACAATATTGTTCTTTTCATTGGCAGTGTCTCTGTCTGCGCGGTTGTAACTGGTATATCCATATCTGGGAGATCTCCACCTCCTATTTCCTCCGACATAAGAATATTGGTCTCAGGATGCGTTCCTCCATTTGGTTCTACTACATGCTCCTTTCCCTGAGTTGAAGCCTTTGGGATAATGTTTTTTCCTCAACTTTCTAGTGGTTGTACCACCCACTATTTCTTTTGTGCGCTTTATTGCCTTCGTTGTATTTATTTCTAGGCTGGTTGACTGCTTTGAAGGGCCAACCTCTACTTGTTGCTTACATATTGGTACTTTCTTTGGGATTACTTGCATGTTCCATTCTTCAAGCCAATCCTTCATGGCTCACTGCACTTCTTCCCCTATGACACAATATCTCAACTGTAGCCATTCCTTCTTAGGATCCCTCTTAGCCTGGATCCACATGTTATGTCTTGAGGCTTGAAAGTTAGTTATTCATTGATTCTCCCTCACTACTTCTGACAGTATTCTCCATGTGTTTGTGAGTTTCTACTGCATCTCATCATAGAGAATGGAAAAAATAATATAAATTGTCTTCCTTTTCTTTGGATCTGAAGTGTGCCATAATGTGGTATATTATGTTGTGCGGCATTTCCCTAGCCTATGGTAAAATGCACTGTATTTTGGTTCTCCCCAGCCGACCAATGCTATCAATATAATTAACCATGAATAATGAAATTCTGATTCTAGATCCTGCGTATCCTTACAATCCTGCAAAAACAAATTTAGTAGATATGGAGCCCAACTATGTAGACTCCCCTTTGCGCACTACGAGGTTGTTGCTATTGTTCATGTAGGGGCTTCCTCCTTGCGACATTTTCTCAAAAGTTTACATGCTATCAATTTTATTGCGAACTTAGTTTTTGATTCATTTATCTGTCTAATGACCATTCCCCTGGATCCTCTGTCATTCCCATATTTGTTATTTATCTCATCTTCTAGGGCTTTTTCTTTAGTTTTTTCATCCATGTATTTCTCTGGTTTTGCTTCATCTGTTGGTAATCTTGCGATTTATGCAATTAACTCCACATATGTGGATACATGCCTCTCCATCCATGAGATGCCTCCATGTACCAACACCAATAGTTGTTTGACACATGCATTAACATCTTTTCCTCTCCCAAAGTGGGGAATTTCCAACAGGTTCATGATTCATGTGTTATATAGCTATGCAATCCATTGTTTTGGGTATAGAATGGGGTCTCCTGATGGACCTTATCCTCTTCTTTCCATGTAGACTTGCTGCGCAAAATCAAGAAACTTCCCTATGTCTGCCACATCATGATCAACATACTTCAGTTTGTTAACATATCCTAACATGTCACCAACTACTTTGTCTCATTCAAGTATATGCATCAGTGACAGTGTTAGTTCCTTCTGCTTGCTCGGTGTTCTTGGAAAAACATGTTTTTCCCTAGTCTTCTTCTTTCTTGTTGATGGCCTTGCTTCCTGGTTCTCATCCTCATCTTCTTCAATGTCTGAATTTTGTTGGTTTGTAACGTCCTCAACCTGCACTTGTTCCTCTGACTGTTGTGTTGGGTCTTCTATGGGGTGTTGCACTTCTTCGACATGTTCTCTAGACTCATCAGACTCTTTTCGTTCACCATCTTCCTCATCCAGTTGTTGTGATACTCCTAATCCAAATTGTTGCGTAGGGTTTTGCTCTGTGCTAGGGTTTTTTGTTTCGCTCCACGGGTCGATATCCATTCCTTTTGTCGTTGGATCCTACTCTTCTACAATAGTGGGACTAATCGGTTCAATGAATGGAGATGGAATTGCATCCACATCCACCACTCCTTTCCGCTGATTTGAATTTGCTCCATCAATGTCTATGTCCTGTTCAGACCTCGCGGCACTTCGCGTTTTCCTTTGACTCAACTGGGAGCTCCGAACTTTGGTGGCGCCATTCTACTAAATCTTGAAAAAATTCCCTGAAACTTAATTGAACATCTCAGAGTCACCTTCTCGCACTAAGTTTTCTTCCTTAGCTCTCATTTGCACAAAGTCACAATGAGTCTTGCCATGCACGTTTTCTTCTTTTATAGGGCGTGCCATAAATTCTCTGTCGCATTGCACTTTTTCGATCACCGCTTTTTCTTTTTCCAGTTGCTTCCTGTATTGACGTGTTGTTTTTCCTGTATTGTCATCTAACTACATGTCTACCACTTATCTATCTTCTGGATCTTTTTATATTTTTCTCACTTTTCCAATTTTTTTCTTATTTTTTTTTTAACTCCTACTATATACACTATAGATTTGATCTCATATGGCCCGAATCAATGCATCCTAAATTTTCCTGCGTGCTGTAAATATTTGTTGTCATAGAGAAGAACCATATGTTCTTCCTTAAAGTTTTTCTTCTTAATGTTTCTATCATATCAAGCTTTGTCTTTGCCTTTTTGTACTTCCTGATGGAAACCAACCATAATCTTGTTCTCTTCTATTTCCATGAGTTGAAACAATCTTTCTTGAGTTGCTCCTCTTTATGTCATGTCTGTAATGGATACAATGCGTAGACTAGGTATCAAATATTCTAAAGGGACTATTGCTTCCTGACCATACACCAATCTGAAAGGTGTCTGCCCTATAAGTTTGTTGCATGTAGTTCTATAGGATTATAATACTATTGGTATCTTCAAATCCCAATCATCCTTGTTTAGATAGAAAATTTTAGTTAAGGCATTCTCCAATATTTTATTAAATGCTTCCACTGTTCCATTAGCATGAGGATGGTATTGAGTGCTCTTTTGATGGTGTATCTCAAATTCTTCAGTCATTGCCTAGATGGTACTATTGATAAAATGAATTCCTTGATCACTCATCAAAATTCTAAGGCATCCAAATCTTGTAATTACTTGTTCAAACAGAAAGTGCATTGCAATATTTTATTACTACTGCTTCAAACCATCTGGTTAAATATTTTGTCGTTGTAATGATGTAACTTACTCCTGATCTTCTAGCTGGTGGATTGATTGGTCCTACAAAGTCTATTTCTGATTTTTCAAACACTTTAAGAGTTACCTGAGGTTTTAAGGGAATCTCATCCCTCCTGGATGGCTTTCCTACCCTCTAACAAACATCATAATTCTGACAATACTCCTTTGCATCTTTAAAAATTGTAGGCCACCATAGTCCTACACGCAATATCTTCTACGCAATGGCTTTTCTTGCATAGTGTCCTCCAACTATTCCTTCATGTGCTTCTACCAAGATGATGGGACATTCATGGTCCATGACACATCTCCTTAGAATATTATCTACACCTAGTTTACACAAGTGTCCTACAATAAGTTGGCAATCTACAACTCTAACCACTAAATTCTTCTTCTACGCAATGTTGTATTCCTTTGGGGAAAATCATGTACTCAAAAATTCAATGATATCAACAAAGTATCCATCAACAATCTGCACTGAAAAGAATTGTGCATCAGGAAAATTGTCCTCCAAGCTGCTTGGTTCCTCTCCATTAGTTATCCTGGACAGATGATCCGGCCCTGCATTTAGTCTTCCAGGTTTCACAACTACTTCAAAATCAAACTATTGGAATAATAGCAACCATCTACATATTCTCCCCCCCCAACACTGGCTTGTTGACCAGGTATCTGAGATTAGAGTGATTTGTGAATATTTTTAAATGTTGGCCTAATAAATACTGTCTGATTTTTTGTAATGCATATACCATAGCCAAACCTTCTCTCTCTATTATATTGAAATTTTGTTATGAATACGAGTGTTTCCTACTTGCAAATGGTATTAGGCGATTTATGTCACCTTCTCTTGGTTGTGTTAGTACTACTCCAAGTACTATTGAAGAAGCATCCACGTGAACATGGAACTCTTTTGACCAATATGGGAACACCAGAATTGGTGTTGTCACCATTTTCCCCTTCAAGATGTTCAAACTTTGTTGACACTCATCATTCCATTGAAACTTGATATCCTTCTTTAACAATTTCTCCATGGGCACAAGAATCTGTGCATAACTCTTTATGAACTTTCTATAGTAGTCTATACGACCTAGTGTAGCTCTTAATTGGCGCACTGACTTAGGTGGTGGTAAATTGACAATGACAACAATCTTTGCAGGGTCAACCAACAGACCTTGTTTACAAACTGCATGTCCTAACAGAATTCCAAATGGTGCGCTGAATAAGCATTTCTTAATTTTCAAAGAAATTTGGCACTGTCTACACCTGTCTAACATTAATCTTAAAACTTCAACATGATCTTTCAATAGGCTAAATATTGTCGAGTCATCCAGATAAACCTTCAAAAAAATTTGTATAAAATCTTTAAATGCAACTACCACTACTCTTGAAAAAATAGCAGGGGCTTTCTTCAATCCAAAGGGCATCATTGTGTATTGATATGACCCATACCCTATGGCAAATGTAGTCTTATGATGATCCTTTGGTGTTATTCTGATTTGGTGATACCTTGAAAATCCATCAGTAAATCAGTGTGCTTCTTGTCCTCCTACATTTCCCAATACCTCATCTATAAATGGAGTAGGGAAAGGATCATGCACACATGCATCATTCAACTTCTTCAAGTTTACACAAATCCTTATTCCCCCTTACTTATTTTCCTGAACTACCATAGGGATAATCCACTTAGATTCTTCAATAGGTTCTATTATACCAACCTCTAACATTTTCTCAATCTTCGCCTTAACTTTTTTTTTTATATACTAGATTCAACGTATATGGTCTTTGTCTTATTGGTCTAGCATCTGGTCATAGAAGAATTTTCATTTCTCCAAGTTCTCCTGCTACCCATTTATCTCTAAAAACGTTAATGGAAATAGATCACTATATTCGCGCAGTAGCTCTATTATTCTTTCCACTGTCTGGTTATCCCAATAGTCACCAATACTTGCAATTTTTGGATACTCTTTTGTTCCAATATTGACTTTTTTTATCTTCAATCTTGCTTTAAATTCTTATAACTGTAATTGTGGGCCTTCTACTTCTCTTTCCCCTTCAACTTCTGTTATCTGAATATCGCACAGATTTTCTTCTACGACGTGGTAACAATGTAGCCACTGTCTGATTGTTTGTCAATTATGATTCTGATAATCTGTTACAATTTCAACTTCAAAGATATTCTCTTTTATCAAATTCAGTGCTACAATTATCATTGGATTCTTATGTTCAACTGCAAATGTGATTACAAAGTTCTGCTGCAAATTTTCCCAATTTACAATTCTTCTTGGCGAAATTCCAATTCTGTATACCAATTTCTAGGTATGCCTTCTAATGTATGATTGAAGTGATGTGGTTGTTCATATGGTGGTGTCAGTTTCCATTGGGTTATGCATCTGTCTATATGTTCTCTCGGTTCTCCCATTCCATCATATTTCTGCATATATTTATTCTCCTGTTCTACGCCAAATGCGATGCACAGTAATCTTTTGCATTGGTACCAATCATGGATCTTTTCTTTATGAGTACCCCACCAACGTGCAGGTGTTGCTTTCAAAGCAATATCTAAAACTAATAACCTTTGAGTTTCCAGAACTTCTAACTCAAACTTTGTTAAAAATTCTTCCAAATCATTTTGACCATAAAAACTTGGAGGTTATCTTACCTTTGTGCCAACCCATCTTAGTGCACGCGTCGTTCTTGCACATCTTCTAGTAGAATCTCATGTAAGCGTTGTTGCCAATTCTACAGTTCTGTGTCAGAATCTAAAGTACAAGAACTAATGCTTCTCCAACTAAGCATTGCATTTGTTGTTGTTTTAATGTAATCTTCCTCGCACCCAGTAGTTCTATAGAACTTGTTTATCTCTTTTGTGGTGAAGTTTTATGTCGTTGGTTCAACATATCTTCCACCTTCTGAAGGGTCTAATGGTGTTATGACTCTATATTCTCCTGATTCAAAAATCATTTTTAGGGTCTTCAAATTGATGATAGCTTGATTGTCAAATTCCCAATCTAGTCCCAACAATGTTGGATAAGGTGTAGTGTTATCCACTATATCAATTACCTCAAAGTCTGTCATAGTGCACACACCATCTAAATCCACAGGTATGTCTTTCAATCGACCAATTGGTATTACCCTATGTTGGTTTGCTAGTTTTAACCATAGTTTTAAAAACCGAAACCGGTACCGGAACCGGTAATGAACTGGTCAAACCGGTTTCAATGAACCTTTTTTTTTTAAATATTTAAATTTTAACGAAAAAATATATTTTTAAGATTTTAAATCATGTTTCCAAAGCATTAGAGACAATTAGAGACAAAATATCCAAAGTATGCTCATGAATATATCAAAATGGCACCAAGTGCAATACATATCTAGAGATCGGAACATAAATACATAATCAAGGAGGCTCTAGAGTCAAAATGGCCTCGGTCCTCTATAGACCACAACAACAAAACACATACTAGCAAGATGCAAGAGTCATGACTACAAGTCACTATCTCATTGATCAACATGATCAACGATCAATCATCACTACTGCTAGAAGTAGAAATGGCATGGGCATCCTCGCCCTCGACATCATCATCTGACTCGGACTCGGACTCTGCCTCAGACTCATCACCATCAGGGACATTTGTGACTACACACTCTGAAGCTACACTAGCTGTAGTAGTACGAGTACGACCGCGACGAGGCACATGAGGTATATGACAACAACTACGACTGCCTGCAGTTCCACTACGGCCTGTAATGTCTGACACTGGAATCGGACCGCGAGGCCCTAATAGTGGATCTGCATCCATCTGAGCCTGCCCTGCTAACTCCATCTCCAAATCATGGTCAACATCAAACTCTGGTGGGTGAGTCTCCGCTACCCAATCTGAAGTTGGATCAACATCATCCAACACAAT
>ML782696.1:116775-148783 GCA_009831015.1 Picea engelmannii | reverse complement strand
TTTTCCTTAGTTGATCTATAGCAGTGATGTGTTTTCATTAAACTCTGAGTGTGATTACATTTTACAAATATAAGCTCACTAACCTTTTATCTTCTAGCTCTCCAACCTAATAACCACACAGACACTTTGGCCTCAAAATACATATATACAAAGAGACTTTGTCCCCAAAGTTTCATGGCTCACCAACCTATATGTATAATTACATTATATTACAATT
The DNA here is from genome assembly GCA_009831015.1 of Picea engelmannii. Lineage (NCBI taxonomy): Eukaryota > Viridiplantae > Streptophyta > Pinopsida > Pinales > Pinaceae > Picea > Picea engelmannii. The sequence goes on along the minus strand of ML782696.1, from coordinate 148,566 downwards.
GGGGTTCAGCCTAGGGGTATTACATTCCCCTCCCCCTTATTTAAATGCATTATATACACATGTACACTCAAAACTTCCAAAGTCTTCAAAAATATGTGGGTATTCTTCCCACATAGCATCATCCTGCTCCCAAGTTGCATCCCCGTGACCATACTAGGTCCATTGGACCTTCACTAGCCCTGTGGCTCGATTCTGATTGGACCAGTTGCACTTGAATGTTGTATTCTTGCTCCACCTTAATCACATTCAATCAATGACATGATTAGCATCAAGTACATACTTTTTAAGCAACGATACATGGAATACATTATGAATACACATTGATGCAGGTAACATAAGCATGTATGCGATAGGACCAATCCTCTCTAGGATTTCAAATGGACCAGAATAATGTGTTGTCAGCTTTGAACAATTTCCCAAATTCAGAGAACTTCTTGTAAGGTACCAGATCTATTATAATAGCCGAAAACAGAAATATTGCAAAGAATAACAACGGAACAACACAATAGATGAAACCACAACACCATAGTAATACCTTTATTGATAGGAAACAATGTTCACTTGCCTCTTCGAGGGGGAAACCTCCAGCAGAACAATGCTCTATTACAATAATTCTCAAGACAAAACTTCTCATACCCTCTACTCCTATTTATACAAAATCTATCTATCCAAAAGAACGATCTAGAGGAAGATCCTTCTAGAAGTGGAAGCTTCTATTAGGTCTTCTTACATTTGACTTATTGTTCCTTATTGCTAGGCCTTATTAATATTGGCCTTCATTACATGGAAATATATTATTCTACCTACGTGAGAGGTTAGGGAGGTTAGGTCCCTAACATGCCCTCCCCCTTAAAAACAACCTTGTCCTCAAGGCTCGAGATGAGGAAATTGTTGCAGAATGGAAGCTAGTTCCCAAGTGGCATCTATTGGAGTTGTATCTTCCCACTAGACTAACACTTCCTTGATGGTGCGCTGAAGAAGACGATGCTCACGCTCGTCCAAAACTACTTGTGGTTGCAACTAGATGGAGCCTTCTTCATCCAACTCGGGAAGGCTGGTTTGAGTTTGGTACTTAGTTCCAATTACCTTATTTAAGCAAGAGACATGAAAAACATGATGGAGCTTAGAATTTCTAGGCAAAGCTAATTGATAGTCCATTTGTCCCAGGCGCTTGAGAACTGTATAAGGACCATAAAATTTAGGCACCAGTTTCTGACAATGGTCGGCCTTGAGTGAAGTCTCCTTATAAGGTTGCAGTCGAAGAAACACCTGGTCTCCTTCAGCAAATTGACGTTTAGAGCGACCTTGATATGCTTGTTTCTTCATGTGATTATGAGCCATGACCAAATTCTCTTTGAGGGTATGGAGAATAGTCTATCGAATTGTAAGTGTTTGGTCAACCGCCTGGACCTTCGATACCCCTAGCAGGTATGAGAGACCTGAAGGTGAATTTTGTCCATATACTGCTTCAAAAGGAGTCATCTGAGTAGTTGTATGGTAAGAAGTGTTGTACCACCATTCAGTTAATGGTAACCATTGAGCCTATTGATTTTTCCTTTCAGATGCATAACACCCCAAATATGTTTCCAAACACTTGTTGACAACTTTAGTTTTACCATCAGTCTAGGGATGATAGGTTGTGTTAAGATGCAATTGGGTGCCCTGTAGCCTGAACAGTTCTTGCAAAAAATTGCTGGTGAAAGTGGGATCTCAATCAGAAACAATAGAATGAGGCGTGCCATGAAGCTTGAAGACATGATCCATGAAAATTTGAGGCATAGTGGAGGTAGTAAATGGGTGTTGAAGAGAATAAAAATGAGCATACTTGGAAAGACGATCAACGACCACCATGATGACTGACTTATTTCCCGATTTAGGTAAGCCCACAATAAATCCATAGAGTTATCCCTCAATATAGCAAGTGGAATCGAAAGCGGTTGTAGTGTGTCAGGAGATTTGACTATTTCGCCCTTGTTGCATTGACAAACATCACATTTTGCCACAAAAGTGCGAGCATCATGTTTCATGCCATCCCAGAAAGAAGAACGTTTGAGCCGGTCATAAGTTTTGGTAAACCCTGAGTGCCCAACTGTGGGTGTAGAATGAAGCTCAGAAAGCACTGTGGATTTAAGTTGTGACTGTTTACTTAAATACAAACGACCTTTATAGCGAAGCTCATCATTGTGCCAAGAGTACCCTAGGGAAACTGAATAATTGTCTTGCAATTATTGGATTAGATGCAAAATTTTGGGATCTTATAACCATTCCTGGTGAACAGCTTGGAGCCAATTTGGTACAATGAAGGAGAGGGAAAAAAGGGACTCTTCATCCTCATATTTTCTTGAAAGAGCATCAACAACCACATTTTCTTTTCCTTTCTTGTAAATCATCTCATAGTCATATCCAAACAGCTTAGTCACCCATTTTTTTTTCTCTGGGGAGGAAGGGCATTGCTCTAGAAAATACTTAAGGATTTAATGATTTTTCTTAATTTGGAAGCATTGCCCCAATAGATAAGGGTGCCAGATATCCACTGCATGTAAAATAACCAACATTTCCTTTTCATAGAATGATTGGCCCAAATGTCGCTCTGACAGTTGTTTGCTGGTAAAGGTCAAAGGTCGACCATCTTACATAAGGACTGCTCAAATTCGTCTACCGAAAGCATCACATTCCAGGATAAAGGTATTTGTGAAATCAGGAAGGGCCGGGACTGGAGTGGTGCACATAGCCACCTTCAAGGCTTGAAAGGCCTAATCAACTGCGGGAGTCCAAGTGAAAGAATTCTTTTTAAGGAGAGCAGTGAGAGGCACCACAATCTTTCCATAATTCTTAACAAACTTTCCCTAATAGCCTGTTAAACCCAGAAAACCATGTAAGATTTTGAGTGTATTGAGGTGAGGCCAATCCTAGCCAACATTTCCTTACATAATGATTGAGGTGAGGCCAACATTTCCTTTTCATAGAATGATTGGCCCAAATGTCGCTCTGACAGTTGTTTGCTGGTAAAGGTCAAAGGCCGACCATCTTACATAAGGACTGCTCAAATTCGTCTACTGAAAGCATCACATTCCAGGATAAAGGTATTTGTGAAATCAGGAAGGGCCGGGACTGGAGTGGTGCACATAGCCACCTTCAAGGCTTGAAAGGCCTAATCAACTGCGGGAGTCCAAGTGAAAGAATTCTTTTTAAGGAGAGCAGTGAGAGGCACCACAATCTTTCCATAATTCTTAACAAACTTGCCCTAATAGCCTGTTAAACCCAGAAAACCATGTAAGATTTTGAGTGTATTGAGGTGAGGCCAATCCTATATAGCTTCAATCATCTTAGGATCCACCCTAACACCTACCTTGCCAAAAATATGACCCAAGTACTCGACTTCCGAGGCTCCAAAAGAACATTTATATTGTTTGAGGAAAAGTTGGTGTTGAGAGAGTAGATGTAGATCTCGATCCACATGAGCAAAATGAGTTGTCCAGGTTTTAATATAGATGAGAATATCATCAAATAAAACTAAGACAAAATGATGGAGAAAAGGATGGAAGACATGATTCATGAGGATTTGGAAAGTGGAGGGAGAATTACAAAAGCCAAAGGGGATGACCAAAAACTCATAGTAGCCCTCATGAGTTTGAAATGCAGTCTTAGGAATGTCTGCCTCTTTCATATGTATCTGGTGGTAGCCAAAATGGAGATCAAGTTTAGTAAAGAATTGGGTACCACTTAATTCATCCAAGAGATTATCAATGATAGGAATGGGAAATTTGTCTTTGATGGTGAGTTTGTTGAGGGCACGGAAGTTAGGACGCATGCACCAAGAGCCTTCTTTCTTAAGGACCATGACCACAGGAGAAGAATAGGGGCTCGTACTAGGACGAATAACGCTTGCAATGAGCAATTCTTGAACATTTTTCTCAATTTCATTTTTCTGGGCAAAGGGATGATGATAGGGATGAACATTAGGAAGAAGGTTGTCGGGGACAAGGGGAATGGAATGATCATGAACACCATGGGAAGGGGGAAGTCCTTGGGGAGTGGAAAAAATAGCTTGATGCTTGGAGAGGATGGATTCGAGGGTCCTGCAACATAGAGGGTGTCTCGGTGGCATGTGGAGTTGTGCAATAATGTCAAAATGACCTTTTCTTAGGAGTTTTTTCATGCAATGGGAACTGATGATCTCAGGGGAACCTATTGTGATGCCTTGGAACTTATATTGTTGGCCCTCCTAGTTGAATTGCATGGTTAATTCCTTAAAATCTATGATAATGGGACCCGAAGTCCTTAGCCATTTGTCACCCCAACACAATGTCACAACCACCCATGTCGATAGCAAACATATGAGATTTCATGTGGTACTGACCAATTTTGAGACGCACATTTTCAAGATGCCCCCCACATTTCATGGACCCGCCATTGGAAATCATGATTTGAAAATTATTGTCTGCACATATATAGCAATTAGTTTCTTGGGAAATGTGGCGATGAATAAAATTATGGGTTCTTCCACTGTTAACAAGGATGATGACCTTTCGATGCTTAATGTAACCAATTAGCTTAAGGTTTTGGGGAGAATAAAAGCTAGTGAGAGCATTCAGGGAAATGACTGGTTCAAATTCGGGAGGGTCAGAAGGTTGGGTTATGTCAATGGGTTCAGGTGAATCGACCACAGGGGGTGCCTCGACATCTTCTTCAGAAACATCCTCGGAGATGTCCATAAAAAGATTTTATTCCTTACACTTGTGCCCAGGAAAATCTTTTTCATCACAATTATAACAAAGGCCCTTGAGTTGGCGTTCATCCATTTCTGCACTGGTCAATTTCTGGATCTTTAGTGGAGTGGAAGGAGGAGTGGGAGTGATTGGTTTAGGGCAAGGAATAAATGAGGGTTTTCTGGTTTGAGAAGAGACAACATGTTGTGCTTCTTTAGCTCTTTTAGTAGCTTCCACCCAATGCTAAGGTCGATCCATGAGGACATGGGCATGGATCTCATCCTTGATGCCACTGATAAATCATTCTTAGAAAAAGCATCATGCATGCCCTCTGTGCAGAAATCCAATCGCTCAAAAACAACTATAAAGTCTTCCACAGTGCCAGATTGTTTCAACTTTGTAAAACGGCCTAAATGGTTGGTGTCAGTGTCAAAGCATTCATAAAGCTCTGCCACAAATTGTGTTCAAGCCACATACCCTTGGCAGACATTTTTTCTCCATTGCCACCATTGTCAACATTCTTGGTCTAGATGGAGAACACCATACCGAAGTTTGGCCAACTCATATGTAATGTTGTACAAAGAGAAATAATGTTCCATTTGAGTTACCCAACTGGTGGGGTCCAAGCCATCAAATTTGTTCACATCCACACGCGGAAGGCGTAGGTCACGCTGAAAGTGATGGGGATGAAAAGTATAGGAATTGTAGGAAGTTTCACCTTCAGGGTGCAAAGGTGGGTCATAGGAGGTAAGGTTTGCAGGGATATTCATCTTGGAGCAGATCTTGTTAGTGAAGGATGCAAGTTGGGTAGCGAGGTCCTATTTGATGGTTTCCATTTTTGTGTATATGGAGGAATGTATGTTTTTATTGATGGCGACAATATTGGCAGTGAGTCGCCTCGCTTCTTGCTGGATCCTTGTGAAAGTAGAGGACAAGGAATTGAAGCGGGCTTCCAAGTCTTGCCTACAGGTGTGGGTCATGATGAAGAGAGAAAATGGAAAGGGACGGGTGGAATCACACAGAAAAGGGGTTATGGGTAAAAGGTATCATGACGATCAGGGCGACGAGGGTAATCCAATGGGGTAAGGCCCAAATAAGGGTGTCAAAAGCGGTTCGAGACCACGGGAAAAAAACATTTGCTGAAAAATGATAGGTATGACTGGGATCAAGCAAAAGAGAGGAATCCAAGGGGATAGGGATCAAATAATGGTGTCAACAAGATCCAACTCAAGCTAACAGCCTACAGTCCTTCATTCCCCACATGCTTGTCCCACCCCAGGAAGTGTTTCCCTTCTTTTCTCAAGAGTCCTTTGGCTACTCCACTTCCCTTTCGGGGCTTCGACAATAGGCAGGATAAGAAGTCTTAGAACCCTGTAGTTGTAGCTTGGAACCTTGGGAATCAATTCCCAACAATTCTATCACCTAGAGAGAATGATCACGGACCTGACAACCCACCTTTTCAATATCCCACAGGCCTGACAGACCACCTCTTCAGTCTAGTTCTAAATATTTCCATGGTACATGTACATGTACAGGTGATGGCAACAAGAACGTACATATGACAACGGTGTGGTGAGGTGAGAATGAATGATAGAATAATGGGAAAATGAACTAAGTCTCCCAACTTATGTGCATGTTCCCAACTTGACACTTGTCATGTTGGGAACTACACGGGTCCCCCACTTAGACCCACCACATGGTGATAGGTCCCCCCTTCGGGACTTAGGATAAAATGAATTATCCCAACTTTAGACTTTAAATTTTAGGAATATTAATAAAATATTCATTTTTTGCTTAATCCCCCTTAGCTAAGCCCCTTTTCCTATATTGTTAGACCCCCCTTTCCCATTTTAGTGGCAATAGTGGTGTGTTTTCATTAAAATATAAGTGTGATTGCATTTTACAAATATAAGCTCACTAACCTTTTATCTTCTAGCTCTCCAGCCTAATAACGACACAGACAATTTGGCCTGAAAATACATATATACAAAGAGACTCTAGCCCCAAAGTTTCTTAGCTCACCAGCCTATATGTACAATTACATTATATTTACAATTGGGGTTCGGGCTAGGGATATTACATTCCCCTCCTCCTTATTTAAATGCATTATCCTCAATGCATTATATACACATGTACAATCAAAACTTCAAAAGTCTTAAAAAATATGTGGGTATTCTTCCCGCATAGCCTCATCATGCTCCCAAGTTGCATCACCAGGACCGTACCAGGTCCATTGGACATTCAGTAGCCCTATGGCTCGATTCCAAAGCTGCTTGATCTTCTGGTCCAATATGAAAACCAGTTGCACTTGAAAGTCACCTTCTTGCTCCACCTGAATCACATTCCAATCAATGACATGATTAGCATCAAGTACATACTTTTTAAGCAATGATACATGGAATACATTATGAATACACATCGATGCAGGTAACACAAGCATGTATGCGACAAGACCAATCCTTTCTAGGATTTCAAATGGACTACAAAAATGTGTTGCAAGCTTTGAACAATTTCCCAACTTTAGGGAACTTCTTGTAAGGTACCAGATCTATTATAATAGCCAAAAACAAAAATATTGCAAAGAATAACAACAGAACAACACAATAGATAAAACCACAACACCAGAATAATACCTTTATTGATAGGAAACAATGTTCACTTGCCTCTTCGAGGGGGAAACCTCCAACAGAGTAGCGCTCTATTACAGTAATTCTCAAGAAAAAACTTCTCATACCCTCTACTCCAATTTATACTAAATCTATCTATCCAAAAGAACGATCTATAGGAAGATCCTTCTAGAAGTGGAAGCTTTTATTAGGTCTTCTTACATTTGACTTATTCTTCCTTATTGCTAGGCCTTATTAATATTGGTCTTCAATACATGGAAATATATTATTCTACCTACATGAGGGGTTAGGGAGGTTAGGTACCTAACATGCTCTCCCCCTTAGAAACAACCTAATCCTGAAGGCTTCAGATGAGGAAATTGATGTAGAATGGTAGCTGGTTCCCAAGTCGCATCTGTTGGAGTTGTATCTTCACACTAGATTAACACTTCCTTGATGGTGTGATGATGAAGACGACTCTCACGCTGGTCCAAAACTACTTGTGGCTGCAACTATATGGAGCCTTCTTCATCCAACTCGGGAATGATGGTTTGAGTTTGGTACTTAGTTCCAATCACGTTCTTTAAGCAAGAGACATGAAAAACAGGATGGAGCTTAGAATGTTTGGGAAAAGCTAATTGATAGGCCAGCTATCCCACACACTTGAGAACTGTATAAGGACCATAAAATTTGGGCGCCAGTTTCTAACAATGGTCGGCCTTGAGTGAAGTTTCCTTATAAGGTTGCAGTCGAAGAAACACCTAGTCTCCTTCAGCAAATTGACGTTTAGAGCGACCTTGATATGCTTGTTGCTTCATGCGATTATGAGCCATGGCCAAATTATCTTTGAGGGTACGTATAATATTCTATCGAACTATAAGCGTTTGGTCAACCACCTGGTCCTTCAAGACCCCTATCAGGTATGAGAGAACTGAAGGTGGATTTTGTCCATATACTGCTTCAAAAGGAGTCAAGTGAGTAGTTGTATGGTAAGAAGTGTTGTACCACCATTCAACAAGTGGTAACCATTGGGCCCATTGATTTTTCCTTTCGGATGCAAAACACCCCAAATATGTTTCCAAACACTTGTTGACAACTTTAGTTTGACCATTAGTCTGGGGATGATAAGTTGTGTTAAGATGCAATTGGGTGCCCTGTAGCCTGAACAGTTCTTGCAAAAAATTGTTGGTGGAAGTGGGATCTCAATCATAAATAATAGAATGAGGCATGCCATGAAGCTTGAAGACATGATCCATGAAACGTTGAGCCATAGTGGAGGAGGTAAATGGGTGTTGAAGAGTAGAAAAATGAGCATACTTGGAAAGATGATCAACAACCACCATGATGACTGACTTATTTCCCGATTTAGGTAAGCCCACAATAAAATCCATAGAGTTATCCCTCCATATAGCAGGTGGAATCAGAAGTGGTTGTAGTGTGCCAAGAGCTTTGATTGTTTCGCCCTTGTTGCATTGACAAACATCACATTCTACCACAAATATGCGAACGTCATGTTTCATACCATCCCAAAAAGAAGAACGTTTGAGTTGGTCATAGGTTTTGGTAAACCCTGAGTGCCCAACTATGGGTGTAGAATGAAGCTCAGAAAGCACCATGGATTTAAGTATTGACTGTTTACTTAAATACAAGCGAACTTTGTAGAGAATCTCATTATTGTTCCAAGAGTACCCTAGGGAAACTGGACAATTGGCTTGCAATTGTTGAATCAATTGCAAAATTTTGGGATCTTGTAGCCATTCCTGGCGAACAACTTGGAGCCAATCTGGTATAATGAAGGAGAGGGGGAAAAGGGACCGTTTATATTAATATTTTCTTGAAAGAAAATCAACAACCACATTTTCTTTTCCTTTCTTGTAAATGATCTCATAGTCATATCCAAATAGCTTAGTCACCCATTTTTGTTGCTCCAGGGAGGAAGGGCATTTCTCCAGAAAATACTTGAGGCTTTGATGATCTTTATTAATTTAGAAGCACTTCCACAATAGATAAGGGCGCGAGAGATCCACTACATGCAAAATAGCCAACATTTCTTTCTCATAAAATGATTGGCCCAAATGTCGCTCTAATAGATGTTCGTTGGTTAAGGCCAAAGGTTGGCCATCTTGCATAAGGACTGCTCCAATTGCTCTACCGGAAGCATCACATTCCAGGACAAAGGTCTTTTTGAAATAAGGAATGGCTAGGACCGGAGTGGTGCACATAATCTCCTTCAAGGCTTGAAAGGCTTAATCAGTTGCGGGAGTCCAAGTGAAAGAATTATTTTTAAGGAGAGTAGTGAGAGGTGCCACAATCTTTCCATAATTCTTAACAAACTTGCACTAATAGCCTGTTAAACCTATAAAACCACTCAAAATTTTGAGAGTCTTGGGGCGAGGCCAATCCTTCAAAGCTTCGATCTTCTTGGCATCCACCCTAACAACTGCCTTGCCAACAATATGACCCAAGTGCTCAACTTTCGAGGCTCCAAAAGCACATTTATATTGTTTGAGGAAAAGTTGGTGTTGAGAGAGTAGATGTAGAACTCGATCCACATGAGCAAGATGAGTTGTTCGGGTTTTAATATAGATGAGAATTTCATCAAATAAAACTAAGAAAAAATAACGGAGAAAAGGATGGAAGACATGATTCATGAGGATTTGGAAAGTAGAGGGAGCATTACACAAGCCAAAGGACATGACCAAAAACTCATAGTGGCCCTCTTGAGTTTGAAATGCAGTCTTAGGAATGTCTACCTCTTTCATGCGTATCTGGTGGTAGCCAAAATGGAGATCAAGTTTAGTAAAGAGTTGGGCACCACTCAATTCATCCAAGAGATCATCAATGACAAGAATGGGAAATTTGTCTTTGAGGGTGAGTTTGTTGAGGGCGCAGAAGTTAGGACACATGTGCCAAAAGCCTTATTTCTTAAGGACCATGAGCACAAGAGAAGCATAGGGGCTTGTACTAGGATGGATAACACCTGTGATGAGCAATTCTTGAACAATTTTCTCAATTTCATTTTTTTGGGCAAATGGATGATGATAGGGATGAACATTGTGAGGAAGGATTTCGGGGACAAGGGGAATGGAATGATCATGAACACCACAGGAAGGAGGAAGTCCCTGGGGAGTGGAAAAAATAGCTTGATGCTTGGAGAGGATGGATTGGAGGTCCTTCAACACAAAGGGTGTCTTGGTGGCATTCATGGAATGGAGTTGTGCAATAATGTCGGAATGACCTTTTTTGAGGAGTTTTTCCATGCGATGGGAACTGATGATCTCAAGGGAACCTATTGTAATGCCTTGGAACATATATTGTTCTCCCTCCTGGTTGAATTGCATGGTTAATTCCTTAAAATCTATGATAATGGGACCCAAATTCCTTATCCATTTGATAACCAACATAATGTCACAACCACCCATGCCGATAGAAAACATATGAGATTTCATGTGGCACTGACCAATTTTGAGACACACATTTTCACAACGCCCCCTACGTTTCATGGACCCACCATTGGCAATCATGATTTGAAAATTATTGACTACACGGATATAAAAATTAGTTTCTTGGGCAATGTGGCGATGAATAAAATTATGGGTGCTTCCACTATTAACAAGGATGATGACCTTTCGATGCTTAATGTAACCGATTAGCTTGAGGTTTTGGGGAGCAGAAAATCCAGTGAGAGATTTTAGGGAAATGACTGGTTCAACTTTGAGAGGGTTGGAAGGTGGGGTTATGTCAGTGGGTTTAGGTGACTCGGCCAGAGGGGGCACCTCGACATCTTCATCAAAAACATCCTCGGAGATGGCCATAAAAATCTTTTGTTCCTTACACTTATGCCCAGGAAAATATTTTTCATCACAATTATAAAAAAGGCCATTGAGTTGGCGTTCTTCTATTTCTGCACTGGTCAATTTCTGGATCTTTAGTGGAGTGGAAGGAGGAGTGGGATTGTATTGGTTTAGGGTGAGCAATAAAGGAGGGTTTTTTGGTTTGAGAAGAGACAACATGTTGTGCTTCCTTAGCTCTTTTAGTAGCTTCCACCCAACGCGGAGGCCGATCCATGAGGACATGTGCACGGATCTCATCCTTGAGGCCACTAATAAAACATTCGTGGAAAAAAGCATCAGACATGCCCTCTGTGCGGAAAGCCAATCGCTCAAAAACAACTATAAAGTCTTCCACTGTGCTAGATTGTTTCGACTTTGTAAAATGACCTAAATGGTTGGTGTCAGTGTCAAAGCATTCATAAAGCTTTGCCACAAACTGTGTCCAAGCCACATACCCTTGGGAGGAATTTTTTCTTCATTGCCACCGTTGCCAACATTCTTGATCTAGATGGAGAACACCATACCAGAGTTTGGCCAACTCATATGTAATGTTGTAAGTACAAAGAGAAAGAATGTTCCATTTGAGTTACCCAACTGGTGGGATCCAAGCCATCAAATTTGTTCACATCCACACACAGAAGGCATAGGTCACACTGAAAGTGATGGGGCTGAAAAGTATCGTAATTGGAGGAAGTTTCACCTTCATGGTGCAAAGGTGGGTCATAGGAGGTAAGGTCTGCAGGGATATTCAGCTTGGCACAGATTGTGTCAATGAAGGATGCAAGATGGGTAGCGAAGTCCTGTTTGATGGTTTCCATTTTTGTGTTTATGGAGGAATGATTTTTTTTATTGATGGAAGCAATATTGGCACTGAGTTGCCTCACTTCTTGCTGGGTCTTTGTGAAAGTAGAGGACAAGGAATTGAAGCGGGATTCCATGTCTTGGCTATGGGTGTGGGCCATGATGAAGAGGGAAAATGGAAAGGGACGGGTGGGACCACACAGAAAAGCGGTTATGGGTAAAGGGTATCATGACGATCAGGGCGACGAGGGTAATCCAATGGGGTAAGTCCCAAATAAGGGTGTAGGAAGGGGTTTGAGTCCACGGGAAAGAAAAAATTGCTGAAAAATGATAGGTATGACTGTGATCAAGGCGAAGAGAGGAATCCAAGGGGATAGGGCTCAAATAATGGTGTCAGCAGGATCCATACTTTTTTTTACTCTTGCAGAGTTACACTCTGATGTGAAGAATACTGCAGTGTTGAAATGCCCAAATTCTTAATAGGAAGAAATATGTAGTAATTTCACAACTAGAATGTAGGAGCCACAGTTGCGTGGCAATATATCTTGTCTGTTATGTTTTTGTTTCCGTCCCAAGGGTTAGCGTATGCATGGTTTCTATAGACAAGGGTTTTCCATGTGCTATAGCTCTCTGATATATGTGCGGGGTCCAACAGTAGTACTCGGCCCAATATTTCAGGGCACCAACTAAAGAGGCTAGACCATGCCCTTATCCGTACTACCTGACTACCCAGGTACTAGAGAGTATCTTCCCAAGTGTTGTTCTCGGTGGCACTATAGCATTTAGGCGGTCGATTGGTTTATCTATAGAGGGCTTTAGGATATCTAGGTCGATCTATATACAGGTGTTTTCTGATGCGCTACCACTCGAAGGGGTATCAAGAAGGGTTACAAGGGTGGCCAACAATGTACCACTTGTAGTTCCAACGTGTATGCTTCCCCGACCGCAGATTTATGCGCTAAACAACAGATCTTTGTAGCTTTAAGATGTTGGAATACGTCTCTACCCTGAATACAATTAACCCACAATTTTTTGCCAAGGAAAGTTCTCTGATACCACTTGTAAGGTACATAATCTATTATAATAGTTGAAAACAGAAATATTGCAGAGAATAGCAACGAAACAACACAATAGATGAAACCACAACACCATAATAATACCTTTATTGATAAGAAACAATGTTCACTTGCCTCTTCGAGGGGGAAACCTCCAACAGAGCAGTTCTCTATTACAATAATTCTCAAAACAAAGCTTCTCATACCCTCTACTCTTGTTTATACTAAATCTATATATCCAAAAGAACAATCTAGAGGAAGATCCTTCTAGAAGCGGAAGCTTCTATTAGGTCTTCTTACATTTGACTTATTCTTCCTTATTGTCAGGCCTTATTAATATTGGCCTTTATTACTTGGAAATATATTATTCTACCTACGTGAGGGGTTACAAAGGTTAGGTCCCTAACACTTCTCTTAGCCTTTACTTTTAAGAACACATGGTCAGCCACTTTAAACTCTCTATGGGTTGTGCATTTATAAACACAACTTTATTGCCTATCATAGGCAACCTTTAAATTCTATTTTATTTTCACCCTCTTCTCTTCCATTTCCCTAAGTAAATATGGCCGAATCATTGCTCTATCTGCTGGGTTGTCCCAACTCACTGGTGTGTTGCACTTTCTTCCACAAAGTGTCTCAAATAGGTTCATCTTTAGAGATTCTTGATACCCATTGTTATAAGAAAACTCAACTAGATGCAAGTAATCCTCCCACTTCGATGGTTTATCCATCACATACATTCTTAACATATCTTCTATCACCTGATTTACCCTCTCTATTTTCCCATCTGACTCTGGATGATAGGTTGTGCTAAAATTCAGATTTGTTCCAAATCCTATGAATAATCCTTTCTAAAAAATTTATGTAAGTTTTGGATATATGTCTGATACAATTGTCTTAGGCAAACCATGTAGCCTAACAATTTCTCTCATATAAATATCAACAATGTTGGATGCCTTGTGAGTGAGCTTTGTAGGAATAATGTGGGAAACTTTAGTAAGCTTATCCACCACCACCATGATGGAATATGTTTCTTGGTTGTTCTAGGCAACTTGGTGATGAAATCCATTCTTAAAACTTATCATTTCCACTCAACAATGGGAAATGGTTGTATCAAACCATCTGGGTGTCGAAGCTCAGCCTTGACCTTTTGACATTCCAAACACCTCACAATAAAATCAACAACTTCTTTCTTCATACCTGACCAATAATATTGGCTCTTAATAGTTGCAATAATTTTATGGTAACCTGGGTGCCCAACATAAGGCACATTATGCATTTCTTTTAATATCATATTTTTCAATTCCTGAGAATTTGGCACATAAATTATGCCCATGTATATGATAATTTCATCATTTTCCAGCTTATAGTCTTCTAATTTCTATTGTAAATTACCTTGCTGAAATTTTTTCTTTATTTCCATGTACTGTTGATCTGATTTTGCAGCCTCTAGAATTATGTCTTTCAAATATGTTTAATACATGTTAATGGTTGTAGCATGCATCTCATGCACCCTCCTGCTGAGTGCATCAACCACCTTGTTCTTTTTACCTTTGATATGCCTTATATCAAAGTCATATTCATTGAGGGATTCCAACCATCTTCTTCACTTGGCATTTAAAGTTTGTTGTCCAAATAAATATTTCAGACCACTATGGTCCGTCCTCAACTCAAATCTTTTTCCTATGAGGTAATGTCTCCACATATTCAAGGCATGCACTATGGCTGCTAATTCCAAATCATGAGTAGCATAGTATCTTTCATGCTCTTTTAATCTCCTTGATTTGTAGCATACCACATTCTCATTCTGACTAAGGACTCCCACAATCCCTTCTTTACAAGCATCTGTGCATACAATGAATTCTTCATTCAGATCACGAATCCTTAATATTGGAGCACTTTTCAATAAATACTTCAAGTGTTGGAAGCTTCTTTCACAATCAACAGTCCATTCAAATACCACACCCTTCTTTTGCAAAAATGTGATTGGGTGTGAAATCTTAGAGAAGCATTCAATAAACCTTCTATAATACCCTGCAAGTCCCATGAAAGATCTCACCTCTGAGACATTCCTTGGTGTTGACCATCCTTCAATGGATTTTATCTTCTTCGGGTCCACTGCTATACCTTCCTCTGAAATAATATGCCCCGAGTAATGTATCTGCCTCTTGTAGAATGAGAACTTGCTCAACTTTGAATATATCTGACGTTCTCTCAATGCTTGTAGTACCATCTTCAAGTATTACTCATGCTCTTATTCAGATTTTGAATAAATTAATACGTCATCCAAAAAGACAATGACAAAATTATCCAAGTATTCTTTGAAAATACCATTCATTAAACACATGAATACAGCTGGTGCATTTGACAACCTAAATGGCATCACTGTGAAATCATAATGGCCATACCTTGTTATGAAGGTTGTCTTGTTGATGTCTTCCTCTTTAATTCTTACTTGATGATAACTTGATATGGGATCAATCTTAGAGAATATTTTTGCATCTTTTAGCTGATCAAAGAGATCATATATCCTTGGAAAAGGATACTTGTTCTTCACTGTTTCCTTATTCAGCTGTCTGAATTCAATGCAAAGTCTCAACGTTCGATCTTTTTTCTTCACAATTAATAGAGGGGCACCCCAAGGTGACACACTTGGGCATATATATCCATTCTTTAGAAGTTCTTCAAGTTGCATTTGTAATTCCTTCTGTTCTGGTGTACTCATCCTATAATGGGTCTTGGATACTGGGGCTGCTCCAGGCATTAGGTTGATGGAGAAATCAATGTCTCTCTTGGGTGTAAATATCAGTATTTCTCTAAAGACATCTTCATACTCCTTTAGGACTACATAATCTTCAATACTTGGTACTTTATCCTTAGGTGCCTCCTCCAAATGTGTTGTAAATACTTGATATCCTTTTTTGAAGCTTTTCTTCAGCTGCATGGTTTGAACTTCTCTAATAGTTATTGCCCAAGGAATACCCTGTACTGTTCTCAAGTTTTTGTCTTCATCCAAGCATGTAAAATCATTATTATAACAATCCATGACAACATGATGTTGGTCCAACAAATCCATATCAATTAGGAATTCATATTATCCCAAAGGTATGATGTTCAAATCTTCCCTAGTGCTCAGACTATTCATGTCCATTGAACATGACTTAACCATCTCATTAATTTTCCTTTTAGCTCATGTAGCTAGCTGCACCAACAAAGGTTTTACAAGCTTGTTTCTTGGCAATTGAAATCTTTCCACCATCTTAGGATCTAGATAACTATGACTAGCTCTTGAATCAATTAAAATTACAATGGGTTGGTTGTTGATCTTACGTTCCACTTCAATCATATGTGATTGAAACTCAACTTGCTTGTTATCCAGGGATTTGTAGATCCTAGGTATAGTTTTTCCCATGTCCTCTACTATTTTAGATTGTTGTACATTGTGAAACATCCTCACTTTTTCACCTCTGTGATGGAAATATATGTACACATTGCCAGTGTTTCATGGAAACCTGCACAGGAGACCTAGCTAAAGCATACACAAACAAAGCTTATCAAGAAAAGGAAGAGAGATACAATACGAAGAATGAGAATCAATGTATATTATGATTTGTTCAACGAGTGAGTGATATTCACTCATATAGGCAATGACTTCCTATCTTAGGAATGCATGCATAATAGTGATGGTCTAAAATAAGAAAGTCTAAAATAGAACTAGTCAGTTAACTCCTACTGAACTAGTGCGGTGAAAATGGAAATTTCTCCAACACCCCCCCTAAATATCACTATGGAGTAAAAAATGAGTCATGGCTACTAGGCCATATTATGTAACCCCCCCCCCTCTCAAAAGACAATGCATCAAAAGAATAAAATGCAGCTGCTAGGGAACTGTGTTCTTCAATACAAGACGATCCCGCAAAGTCTGTAACTTCTACTCAGTGAAGGTCTTGGTGAATATGTCGACAGTATGTTCATAGGAAGGACATAACTGCAAATCAATGATCTTTTCATGTACTAGATCTCTGATGAAATGCATGTGGACCTCAATGTGTTTGGTTCATTGTCGTTGTACTGGATCTCTGTAAAATCTCAATGCACTTTGATTGTCACACCATATGATAGTCGGACGATGAAACTGGATACCAAGCTCGGTAAGGAAGTGATGAATCCAAAGTGTCTAAATGACACAGTTGACTACTCCTTTGTACTCGGCCTCTACGGAAGATAAAGCAATGGTTGATTGCTTCTTACTTGACCAACAAATTGGGCCTGGCCCCAAAGTAAGAGTGTACCCGGACGTGGACTTTTGATCTGTTCTATCACCAACCCAATCTTAATCTATGAAGCCTATGAGATCTAATGCACAACCAACGGCATAGTGAATCCCATAACTCATGGTGCCTTGAACATATCTGAGGATGCACTTGGAAGCCTTCCAGTGCAGATCATGGGGTTCCTGCATGTATTTTTAAACTGCTCCTACCGCATATGAGATATCTGGACAGGTGTGGGTGAGATACAAAAGACTCCCCACCAAATGTCGATACAAAGTGTTGTCTACTAATTGTGTATCCCACCATCCTCAAGTATGATCCCAGATAAGAAGGGTGTAGGTGCATGCTTAGAGTCTGTCATGTGGAATCTATCCAGAAGATCCCTGACATACTTATCTTGAGAAAGTTTGATGTCGGAAGAATCCTGACTAATCTCAAGACCAAGAAAGAAGTGTAGTAGACCCATGTCTATTATAGAGAACCTGTCATGCAAAATATCTTTGACCAAAGCAATGGCTGAAGCAGAGCTACCAGTGATCAAAATATCATGAACATAGAGTACTAAAATCATCACATAGTTAGTAGTCCTCAACATGTAAACATTGGAATCATATTTACATCTAGAAAAATCATGTGAAAGAAAGTAAGAATACATCTTTGCATACCATGCTCTAGGTGCCTGCTTGAGGCCATAGAGAGACTTCTTCTGTCTGCATACTAAAGATGAGTTCTGAATGAACCCTGGCAGCTTCTCCATGTAAATCTCCTCTAAAAGGTCACCATGAAGAAAAAAATTCTTCACATCCATATGGTGAACTTCCCATCCTTTGGCTGCTGCGATGGCTAGGGCCAAGCGAATGGAGTCCATCTTTGCTACAGAAACAAAAGTCTCATCATAATCTATCCCATGAATCTGCTAAAATCCTTTTGCAACTAATCTAGCCTTATACTTGCTCCCTTGACCAGCTGCTGCTCTCTTGGTCCTATAGACCCATTTGCATCTGACAAGTTTCCTCCCTCGTGCAAGTGGAACTAGATCCCAAGTCTGATTCTCTAGGAGAGATTCATGCTCCCCCTGCATGGCTGCTTCCCATAGTGGATTGCCAACAACCTCACTGTAGGTATGTGGATCAGAAGATTGAACCATATATCAATGCATGGGCATCGTTGGTTGAGAAGATGAAAGTACATGAGAAGGATCCACATGCTGAGATTGAGTCCTCCTTGAATCCAATGGATCCCCTACAAGGTTTCCTGTTGCTTGAAGTGTGGATTGTGCCCACTTGGGAATTTGCTGAAGCTCTGACATTGGCTCCTCATTTGGCTGTACTACTTGCTCATATGCATGTAAAGAATCCTTTGAATCTGTGTATGAATATGTAGCATCTAAGTGTGTGGAATCATCATCTCTGATGTATGGAACCGATGGAAGCACAAGAGTCTTTGCATGTTGCATTGGAGGTGCATGAAAAACACTCTCCTCAAATTGAACATCGCGCTCAATGATGAGTCATTTTGTAGAGGGATCAATCAATCTGTACCCCTTCACATCATCTGGATATCCCACGAAGATGCAAGGTGTGCTCTGTGGATCTAAGGCTTTCCTATTTTCAGAAGGAATATGGGCCCATGCTCTAGATCCAAAGATGCGAAAGTGTGTGACATCTGGTTTTTCACCTGTCCAAGCCTCAAAAGGTGTCCTATCCTCTATAGATCTGTGAGGTGCTTTGTTATGTATGTAAGCAACAAAGTTAAGTGCCTCAGCCCAAAGCTTGGAAGGAAGTGATCTTGCATACAACATGCAATTGGTCATCTCCTTGAGAGACCTGTTCTTCCTTTCAACAACTCCATTCTATTGTGGAGTGTATGGAACTGTCTGCTGCAACTGGATACCAGCTTCATGACAAAGATTCTGAACATCTTTGTTGATATACTCCCCCCCATTTTCTGTATGGAGGATCTTGATTTTCTTCCCAGTTTGTGTCTCTACTGGAGCTTTGAAGTATTTGAGATGCTCAAAAACTTCATACTTTTGTCTGAGAAAATAAACCCAAGTATAGCGTGAGTAATCATCAATAAATGTAAGAACATACCTTGCTTTGTTGATGGACAGATGTGGAAATGGACCCATGAGATCACTGTGAACAAGCTCCAAGGAAGAGGAGGCTCTCATTGCCTTCCCCTTTTCAAACTTCTCTTTAGGATGCTTGCAAAAAATGCATCCTTCGCAAACCCCTTTAATAAAGTGAATGTCTCGCAAGCCTTTGACCATTCCTTGCTTGGAAAGTTGTTGCATGTACCAAAAGTTTAAATGACCAAATCTCTCATTCCATACTCTACTACTGTCTTTAGCATGTGTAAGTAGCAAAGAGGAGTCATAGTCAGTAAATTTAGTGAACTTATACAACTGTGATTTTTGATCTACCTCACCAACTGCAATAATAGAACTGTCACGCATGTCAAGTACAATAATTGAATCTAATGTAAATTCAACCCTTTTACTTGTTTGAGTGATCTGATAAACTGAGAGTAGATTTATAGAAAGATTTGGAACATGTAAAACATTCTCAAAACTTCCATTAGGGAGTTCCACTCTTCCCTCTCCTGCAACTGCTATTGGAGTATCATCCCCCATGAGAATAGGAGGTCTAGAGCATGAACTGAAAGAAGTAAAAACTTCCTTTTTAGATGCTATATGATGTGATGAGATAGAATCTATAATCCATGAATCAGATGAGGAATTAATTGCAACCAGAGCATGATGATTACCTTTCTTAGGTGCATGGTCTTCTTCCTTCTTCTTCTTGGCTCCTTAAGGAATGAAGTCTCCAAGGTTATTCTTTTGAAGTACCTGTGTCATAAGATTGATCTGCTTCTTCATGCATGTGGATTCTTCATGATTCGGTTTATTGAAATATGTGCACTACTTTCCCTTCTTATTATGCCCTTTGAAATTTGAAGAATCTTTGGAACCTAAAAAATCCTTGAAGGGTTTGGAATATCCCTCCTTAGACTCAAGATGTTATATCTCCTTTCATTTTTGCTTCGATTTATGATTGGATGACCCTTTTATATCATGCATGGTGAGTGCATGTGCTTTGGGATCTTTCATGAGGCCCATATGTATGAGTTTTGTCTACTCTTGTGTGAGAGACTCAATGAGCTGAGCCAACGTAGGCATTTTCCAATTTGTTCCCAAAAGACATCTGCTAGAATGGAAATCAGAGACATATACAACGTATTCTGGTCCTAGCTTGGCCAAGATTGTTAGAATAAGTTGTTTATCTTGTGTAGAGTTTTCAATACCACATTCACCCAAGCTCAATAGGAAATATTTAAATTTAGTAAATAAATCTTGTATATTATCAAAACTTTTAGGGTCTAAGGTATTCAACTCTACCTCAAGCATATGACCTCGCATCTCATCCTCCTTTCCAAAGAGTCCTTCCAAGGTGGTCTAGATCTCATTTGGATTCTTGCATGTGGAAACATGAAACCATAAATCAGTGGATGTTAACTCAAGAAATAGTCTTGTGGCCTCATCCTTATAGTTCGCCCATCTGGTCTTCTCAAGCGCTGATGTAGGTTCTGTTTCTGTCGCCATCGTCAAATTATACAGTCCTTTTCTTTTGAGTTGGAATGCGGCCTTTGACTTCCATTAAAAATAGTTTTACGGTGTGAGTATTATCACTAGACTTGATTGAAGAAGTTTCATCATCTCCATCCCTGCTATTGATTCTGAAAAGATCCTAAAAACCCAGATCGTGGATTCTGAGATATGACTGTCGGTGCTATGACAACAATAGATATGATAAAACAACTATATCCCCTAAAATATGATGTGGGTTTTGGATATTTTTGGTGAGCATGAGCATCCCTATGTTATACGTCTCTGGTCAAAATTTCAACTAGATCTAGATTGTGGATTTCGAGATATGTCTATTTTACTGCAGAAAATCAATTTTCTGGAGGGAAGCTGAATCGTCGCACCCTAAAGAAGCATAAAGTGCAACGATGCTGAATCGTCACACACTATAGAAGGATTAAAGTGCAACGATTTTGAAAGACTGAATTGTCGCACCTCGGGTGAAGAGTACAATGTGATGACGTTGCACCCTAAACTATGTATAGGCTGCGACGATGCCCGAGGAAAATTAAGTTTGAGTTAGATCGTCACACTCTTCTATAGGAATAGGCTGCGACGATTCGAACCGTCGCACTCTTCAATAGGGATAGGCTGCGAGGATGGAAGAAACTAGGTTTACTCAATGTGCTTTCACTCTTCTCTGGCTTGTCCGGGTTGCTTCAAGCAACTCGACTCTGATACCATGTCAATGTTTCATGGAAACCTGGACAAGAGACCTAGCTAAATCATACACAAACAATCTTATCAAGAAAAGGAAGAGAGATACAATATGAAGAATTCGAATCAATGTATATTATGATCTGTTCAATGAGTGAGTGATAGTCACTCATATAGGCAATGACATCTTATCTTAGGAATGCATGCATAATAGTGATGGTCTAAAATAAGAAAGTATAAAATAGAACTAGTCAGTTAACTCCCACTGAACTAGTGTGTCGAAAATAGAAATTTCTCCAACACAAATGATCTCCCTAGAACCCTAACATTGAATAAGTGGCTTCCTTGGTCTTTGCCCCACTATTTTAGTCATTCTGGGCTCTTTAGAGGCTTGTTGGCCCTGAGTATTGTTTTTGAAAAATGGTGTCTCGGTCCCCTTCTTTCTCTGTTCCATCTTTATTTTCTTCTTGTCTTATCAAGCCTTTTGGAAAGTTGGTCTTCCTCTATGTTGATCATAGAGGAATTTATTTCTCCTTATGGTTTCCTCTGGTGTCTTGGGATCAACATATTGTATCTTATCACTGATAATTGATGGCATCCCACTCAAGTACCTCTGAATCTTAACCTACTCACCCTTGATGAAAAAAATATATTTCAGCACCTCTAAAAATCTCTACTCATACTCATCTATGGTCATACTCCCAAGCTTGAGTTCAAAGAACTCTTTCATCTTCTTATCATAGTATAGTTTGGTTAAGTATTTCTTTTGAAAATAACTTTTAAATTCCTTCCAAGTAACCTTCTTCTCATTAATGTGTTGCACTTACACAAATTGATACCACCACATTGATGCTTTTACTTTGAGCTGATAAATGGGAATTCTTCCTTCTTCCTGTGAGGAGTAGTTATGTAACTGAAAGTACTTCCTCATTCCCATCAGCTAGGTCTCCACATCCTCATCCTTCTTGTGCTCACCATCAAATGTAGGAGGCTTGACTTTATTCATTTCTCCCTGTAGCTCATCCACTCTAGACCTCTTCTTATGCTTCCTGACAAGGGATGGGATTGAACTACTATGTGCTCTCCTAGTTGAATTCTTGAGAGAGTGATGGTGATGCTTGTCAACACTTCTTGTTCTTCTTCTATCATCATGAGACATGTGACTCCTTGATTTGCTTGACTTTGTCTCCTTATCCATCTTCTTCTCTATTATGTTTAAGCTTTGCATCAACTTGATGTTGAAGCCTTCTTGTTGCTCCTTGGATTTCATAAGCCTCTCATTATTAAATTTATAATTTTGGACATCCTTTTGCAAATGTTTTATGGTCTCCACCAAGTTCATGCTTTCTTCCTTGCCTTCTCCATGTCCATATGAATTTGTACCTTCATTACCCATACTGACATACATCCCTCCGATATCATCTTCATGGTTATAATCCCTCTATGCATCTTCCATGCCTTCCATCCTTCTGAACTCTGTGTGGATCCTATTTTGATATAATTGTTGTCAACTCTACAAAATGTGCAGGCAACCATATTTTTTAGACTAAATAATTATGAAATCTATAAAGACTAGGCACACTTCTTCTCTATGAGAGTATCAAAATCATTTCTTCTGGTTCCTTGTGAATTTAACATTACAATTTAATTTTATGGGTGAATTTTTGGACTCCTCCATCCAAGACCTTTCAAATGACTACTTACTTTCTCAATTCCGAGTTATGAGCAAAATGTTATGGTCATTTGAATATTTCCCATTAATTCGTTATGTTCATTGCTCAACCAGGTGCAATTCTAATTTGTGTTTATGCATATTTGTACCTAGTCTTTTGGAATTTTGGAAGGATCCAACTAGGTTCCTCCATCATCATATTTTAGACAATCTTTCCAAGTTTCACCTCTATCTGAGTTCTTGGCTGCTAGATACAACATGTTGAAGTTTGAGGCCAATTAATATTTTTGGTCCTAAATGTTACATGTATCTTCTATGCTCTCCTATACATTTTTTTGTGCCCGTATTTTTATTTTGAGTCCATGGTTGTCTTATATGGCTCAATATATTTCTATATACTACTCATGTGCCCCAATTTGATTCTGGAGCAAGATGTGATGACCCTCATAAGTTAATTGGGTCTTAAAAATTTACTCTCCACTATTTGGCTTATAAATCCCTCCTACTGGCTCTGTTTGACAAATGGTTTACACCATTAGAAATCTCTCTCCGAGATATATTATTTGAGGTGAAAAAAAAAGTGTCCTGGAAGGATATACATTTTCGAATTTAACTTCTAAAAAATGTCACTTAGGCCTTCGAAAATGGCCTGCAAATTACTGACCTGGAAAACACTAAAATTTTTCCCATTACTTTCATTTATTTGGAAATAATTTATATTAATCTGGTTGACTAGGATGCTGACATGACATCCCGTTCTGTTGGCATCTAAAAAAATAAACCCTATCATCTCCTTGCTCACCTGGCTTGACCTCGTCAACCCCATTTTCCTCTCCCTTCTCTTCTTTACCTCCACAGTACACACAATACTATATATATATATATATATATATATATATGTCCACAGGACTTGGTTGCCTTTGTGGAATGTTTTTATTGGGTCGCGGGGATGGGCAATTTTTATCCTACACCCATTTTCCATGCACATGTAGAGTTTCACGCCCAATGATCTAACAGTCATGGTGCGGAGGGTCTCGACGACAAGCAATGACCATTGTCGCATTGCGGCCCCCTAACCTGCCGACCGTTAACCTAAGGGGGGAGGGGCCATAAAAACTAACCACATTTAAGATCATGGTGACGTGTCGCACCTTGGAACTTTGCATCCGCCCCGACCCGTGGTTAACGTAACCACCCCGAACCCCCTCACAATTAACATGGGGTTGTCATGTATCTAGGGTTTGAGGTTCCGCCGGGTAGGAAGGCGTTGCCTCCATGGCACCAACTTGCATGCCACCTCTGCTACCATGCCACTGTGTACCTACCACCATGTCCTAGCTACCATGGAGGTACACATCACCACTCTTCCATGTTATCTGACATGTACCCTCCACATCATGCTAGTGTCACGGTACATAAAAATTCCCAATTTCTCCTATTTTCGAAATTTTCCACAATACCCATTATTACAAAATTTCGAAATTGTTTCAATGTCTGCCATTGAAACTATGTATTTTCTTCATAAAACCAAATTCACCCCTACAAATACCAATTTAACATCTGCATACAAAATTTGACATCCTTCCCATCGAATTCTCCCTAATTCAATTGCATAATTTGAGGATTTTGCCCAAATTCGCTCAATTTCACCATGGGTACTCTGCAAACATGCAATTTGACCAATTGCTTAACCAAATTCGCCGAATTAAATATTTAAATTGGATATTATTAGTTCATGGTCTTGATTCATTCAAATTACCCATGAAATTTTCCAAATTTCACTGCAGTAATTTAAACATACAAGTTGCAAACATACTCTAGAAATTAATTCTCTGCAAATTTCCCGTTCAACATTTTGCAAACTCATCACATCCAGGCTCAGTGTCCAATCTGGATCTATGATGCCACATTGTAGCATCCCTATACCCCTACTGTGCAATGACACATGAAATTTATGAATTATGACACCATTAAATTAATTGATATTTCTCTGCAGATGTACAGATTCATACCAAAAAGCAACAAGCATATATATACAACATATACTAGAAAAACCCATGAAAGAAAACGCACAATTATCACAACGCACATAAACCAAAAAAATAATTTGCAGTTATCTTTGGTAAAATGTCACCAACTACGTGCAGACCTTCCACATTCCTCCCAGCCTTAGACCGCACTGCTCATAACTCTCAACAGTGGATCACTCCCGAGATGGGGCTAAAAATACACCTAGGAAAAGATATCTTAACCCAGGTTAAGGTCTCCCAGATAGCATAAAAATTAGGACTTAGGTGCCAACTCTAGCTAACCGTCTACATTCCCTCATTCCCCACATGCCTGTTCCACCCCAGGAAGTGTGCCCCTTCTCTTCTCAATAGTCCTTCAGCTACCCCACTTCCCTTTCAGGGCTTCAGCAATAGGCCAGACAGGAAGTCTCATATATCCCTATAGCTGCAGCTTGGCACCTTGGGAATCAATTCCCAACAATTATCTCATCTGGAGAGAATTATCACGGGCCTGGAAACCTGACTTTTCAATATCCCATGGGCTTGACAACCTGCCTCTTCAGTCCAGTTCTAAAGCTTCCATGGTATAGGTACAGGTACAAGTGATGGTAGCAAGAAAGTACAGATGACAATAGTGTGGTGAGGTGAGAATTAATGATGGAATAATGGGAAAATGAACTAAGTCTCGCAAATTATGTGCATGTTCCCAACTTGACATTTGTCATGTTGGGAACTACACGGGTCCCCCACATGAACCCACCACATGGTGATACGTCCCCCCTTAGAGATTTAGGATAAAATGAATTATCCCAAATCTAGACTTTAAACTTTAGGAATATTAATAAAATATTCCTTTTTGGTTTAAGCCCTCTTAGCTTAGCTGCTTTTCCTAGACTCTTATCCCCCTCTTTCCCATTCTAGTGGAGTTTAGCCCCCCATACTCTTTTACTTGGTTGGTCTGCAATAGTGATGTGTTTTCATTAAAAACTGAGTGTGATTACAAAGGAACTTTGGCCCCAAAGTATCCTAGATCACTATCCTATATTGACAATTACATTATATTTACAATTGGGGTTCGATTTAGGGGTATTTCAATTAAGAATATGCAAAACAAGAAGACTGAAAATAAAGAACACATGTAAAGGAATATGGAAAAGAAGATGAATGAAAAGATGGAATATTTGAAAATTTCCATGACTATCATATTCTTACATACCCTGGATGAGAGAGTCACTAAAATAGATATCAAGACATAAGGAAATCATGAAAATGTGGAGGAAATAAAGATTGAGTCCCATAATCACGATTATTTGTCATCTCCAGATCCACATCATTGGGGATTCAATGTGGCACCAATGAACTACTTGATTCCCAAGATTGATATGAGGAAGTTTGATGGTAAAGATCATATAACATGGATATTCCATTTGGTGAAATTCTTTGATCTACACCAAATGCCAAGCTTTCAAAAGGTAAATATTGAATCCTTGTATTTCAAAAATGATCAATTTGTTTGGTATCAATGGATTTGTTAAATAAAAAAGGATTATATTGTCACTTGGTACATTTGCACGAATGATTTGATATCACATTCTGGGGATATTAAGAACAACACATTCTATAGTCGATTGATAAATCTTTAACAAGAGGTCCAACTACAAAATACATTCAATGATTCTAAAAACTAAGTCTCGGTGTAAAGAACATCTCAAACGATAATTTGTTGGATCTCTTTATGGGCACTTTAAAGGAGAGCATCCAACACGGGGTGTGTTTGTTGAAAACTAAATTCCTAGAGCATGCTTTAGGTCTAGCAAGGAAAGTAGAAAGTAAAAATTGTTGGAAAATTGGTTGTCATTGATGTCAATCCTAGAAGAATCCCATAAGCAAGTCCAAAAGCCCCTAGAAGTGATGAGTTTATTTGAATGAGTCTCCAAAGTGGTCTCCTTATGGCATATCTCTAAGCCTAGCCCTCACGGAATGACTCTTTGAATAAGCCTACAAGAATCCCTAGTGTTTAAGAAAACAAGTTATAATGTATGGTCAAAGAATCCTTGAGAATATGGTTAGGAAACCCCATAGGTGTGGTCATGAATCTTAAAGTTGATTGAAGAAAACGAGTATGAAGGACATTACAAATGCATGCAAGTCATCCAAGGATTGATAGTCCTCATCAAGCCATTTCCAAGGGTAGGTGGCACACCGCGTGGTTCCTCACAGTTGAGGAGATAAAGATGAAGCCCCGAAAGCAAGTGAAGAAGCCTCAGATCTAAGGACAAGAAGTTGCAAGTCAGCCCTAAAGTCAAGTAAATAAGTGTTGAGACCATTTTTTGCTTCCTTGCTTTCCTTTCACATTCTATCTTCCCTAATTCTCTACTCCATTTCTTTTCCCTCTTCTACACCTCCCCTTATTCCCTTTTTTCTTTTATTCCTTTCTTGTTACTATAGTTAGTCATATTTCAATGTTTGCGGGTTCACGGGTTCACGGGCCTTAGTTTCCACTCACTTGGTTATCTCATGAGTCCATTTTAACACTTAGTCATTTTCTAGTTTCACGGGTTCACGGGTTCGAGCCCTCATTCTCCATTTTTCATGACCTTCACTTTGCACCCCAAGTTCCGTGATCTACATTTTGACCATCATCCTTGTCGCAAGTGCTGAGATCCAAAGTATTTCATTTCTCTTGCATGCGAGTCTGACCGATCGTTCTTCTACACTTAGTATATTTTTGATCATCTATACAACCGTGGGTTCATAGGTTCCCACATTGGCGGGTTTATGAAAAGTTTTATATCCGTACTCTCTTTCGTTCGTCCCCGCCATTTTGTTGCTTTTCCCGACATGCATTAAGTATTGTTTAATGCTAACAACTGTTGTGCAAGCCTCAAAAAGATCATCATTAATGGCGAAAGGCTCAAGGAATTACTAATTAAATATCATTAAATCTTCATTTTCCAAGGGATTAAAATATCATTATCTTTTCGAAAATATTTATTTGAGATTATTATCCAACTGAAGAAATAGTCCTGTCAACCTATGGCAAAATCACCTAGAAAATAGTTTTGTGGTGATACTTTGAATATCTTTGGTCGTGATGACCAGAACTTCCAGTGGTCAAGAGCATATTTGTATTATTCCTCTCCTCCTACACATAAAGATGTAATTTGGGCATCTGGAATCGCTCGTGTTGGGTGTGTTCCTGAGGTTTTTGATTGTAAGGAACTTGTTGCATGGTATGTGGACAAGTACGTACCAAGTCAAAGAATTATACAGCTCCATGATCATTCTCCAACTTCTCTTTCACCTCAATTTTTTCCCAAGATGTTAAAGCTGCCAGAGCCAACTCTTACTTTCAAAGGTGAAGATTGCAGAGAATTCTTGCAGAAACATAACAATGGGCTTGACCTCCTGCAAGAATATTTGGAGAATCCTGCATCTGTCCCAATAGACATAACCATAATGCAGGTTGAGTCTTTTAAAAAACCTTATCGAGAAATTGCATGGTTATTTATCCGGTTGACAGGTCAGGAAAATACTGTTTCTATCTCTCGCATGATTTTATATATTTTGTATTTTATAGTATAGGAACATGCCATTTTTTATTGGGGAAAACTCATTTCTATCGAAATCTCATCCCAATTATCACACTATAAAAGGACATAAAATTATGTATGGCCTCTTATTAGATATTTGCTATTGTACATTGTTGTCAATTCCCAAACTTAACCATCAATAAGAGAGTGAATTGCGAAACAGATCCAGATACATTTTGGTATCAGGCACTATGGATACATAAGACCCCTCCATTTTTCTATGAAGTTTATAATAATTTTGTTTCAGTCTTCAAAAATATTTTGTTGGGCGAAAACACTTCAAGGATATCTGATCAAGCTACTAGATTTTTAGAGAAAAAGGGGACAATAGAAAAAAATGGAGAATCACAGTATCATAAGGATATTTTGCTCGAAAAAGAATCCTTCTTTTCTCATGTATCATGTATATGATAAACTATTTATTACATAGGTGGCAAGGAAATATAACTTCTGGCTACATTTTTTCCATGAAAAAAGGAAAAAGGAGTTTATTCCCCTGCCATGGAAGATTGGAGAGTTCATGTTCAAAAATAAAAATAAAATTGACGAATTTGCAAATCATTTTAACAATGTGAGTTTAAAGTACGCTGAAAAGATCAAAGGTTTTGATCCGAACAAAATCTTTGTTGGACATATGCCTTTAGTGGGGTTCAATAAATCTTCCATTGAAAGTATCTTTAACGAATAAGAAGAGGGTAACAACCAAAGCACTCCTGTACATAATGTTGGGGATTTAGAAACATTACTTAGCAGTAATAATTTTTACGAGCAAAGGGGAAAAGGTCCCAGTGAAATGAGTGCTCAATCTCCAGTTGTTACTCCCAAGAATACTACATCCAGGAGTAATGATCCACCGTCCCACCCAGTTAAAAAGGTTGTCAACAGTAGTTCCAGTGGAGGGGGAGAGAAAAATCCTTCCCCTGGAAAAATTGAGAGTTCACACAAGTTTCCTGTGAGAAAGAAAAGAAAAAATTTAGTGCAAGAGGAAGAAGATAATCTTATAGAAAATGACAGCCAAATATTTTCTTTTGAGGATGTGGAACTAGAAGCAGATATTGAAAAAATATTTCCTGCAATAAAACAACCGAAAAATATGGCTCAGAAAGATTCTTTATTGGAAGTCATTAGAAATGAGACCTTTAGTGAAGAAGAATCCTTCACTTTTCAAAGTGCTATTGTGTATAAATAATCTATAAAGTTGATTGTAGAAAGAAGTGACCAGAAGAATAAAAAGGGAAAGGCCCGCTCAGAGGTCGACCTGAAGGATATGCAACCATCTCAAATTTTCAAAATCCATAGGGCAACTGGGGACACGTTCGACGACTCTATTGATGGTTTAGAGGCTGAAAATGCCAAATTAAAGGAGAATATCAAAGAATTGGAAATTTCCTTGATGCTTCTTCCAATCTTGGCTAGTCCTTTGACAATGGTTGATCTGAAATCAGTGCTTAGGAATTTACACATTGACTTCGATTTTAACAAGATCTTTTCGGACAATGCATGCGAATTATATGAGCGGTAAAAAACAAAAAACTTAAAGAATGAAGAGAACTTGTAGAAAACATATAGAAGCAAAGCATCAACAAAACATCTTCGAGCCTTTGTCTTCAGTGGGGGGGATTCCTTATTAAAAACCAATGTTTAAAAATCTGCATCAAAATTACATCATGTAGGTCTCTGACTAACTCATATGTATTTTTCTCTGTCTCAGGAACCCGATGCAACCAACGACACTGAAAAAGGTGGAGCAGAACTCCCGAAAATGGCCTCCAAAGCTCAACTACTCTTCTGGCTTCGCTGCCTAAGATGGCTTTAGCCTTCACAAATTCTCCTTGAATTTGCTGCCAAAATGCCATCTGATATGATTTTCAAGGCCTCCTCGAACGGACTTAAACAAGCCTCAACAATAGCCCCTCTCAAATGGGCTCAAACAAGCCACCTACACAATGAGGATAGGTCAACAAGCCTTTCTTCTAAAAACTCTCTCTCCTCACTCTTGCTTCAAAAGTCACTTGTGACTTGTTTCAAAACTACATAATGCTTGATTTATATAGTATTGGGGTTGCGGTTCACATCCCAACTTCTTCCCAAGATCTGGCCTCAATTTGGGCTCAAGATCCCCCCAAAATGGGCAAAATCCACCCAAATCAGGTAAAACATCATTAAAAAAAAATATTTCTAATGTAAAAAACCCACAAACGACAAAATATTCATCCACGCCCCTTTTCTCTAGCCCATTGGTCAAATGAAGAGCCATGTGGCCATGCGTTAGGAGCCCTTGTCCTTCACCCCAGGTCCTTTTCTCTTGGTCGCATGGAAGGTACCTTGGTTGGCAGGTAGCCCCCGCCAAACAAGGGCTTATCCCAAAAAATTCACACAACACCACAACAAAACCAATGTTTGTTGTATGGTGGTTAAGAACCACCTTGTAGCTTGGACGGTTGGCACGTGGATGTTAATTCATTACCTAGCCAGGAGGTTCGGTGTTCGATCCGTCGAAAGTGCAAACAAATTTTTGAATTGGCCCAAATTGGCCTTATCCGGGGTGCCACATCACTACTGCATTTGGGTCAAATTCTGACAGCGCCTTCGACGCAATTGCCACTTTCTATTGTCGGAAGACCGACAAACCTCGGACCCCCTCAAACGTCGTTTCACATGACGTCGTTTTTCTGACAACCTAGTTTTCGTCGGTATTGCGACGTTTGAAACGTCGCAATACCGACGTTGCAAACGTGGCAAGACCGACGTTTCAAACGTGGCAAGAGAGACGTTGCAAATGTGGCAAGACCGACGTTGCAAACATGGCAAGAGAGACGTTGCAAACGTGGCAAGACCGACGTTTCAAACGTGGCAAGAGAGACGTTGCAAACGTGGCAAGACCGACGTTTCAAACGTGGCAAGAGAGACGTTGCAAACGTGGCAAGACCGACGTT